>JABJVR010002341.1:0-17544 GCA_025773905.1 Chitala chitala
TTGGGTAAGGCTACATGATCACGTTTACTCTGTGGGTTCGGCATGCTTTGGGTAAGGCTACATGATCACGTTTACTCCGTGGGTTCGGCACGCTTTGGGTAAGGCTACATGATCACGTTTACTCTGGGTTCGACACGTTTTGGGTTCGGCTACATGATCACGTTTACTCCGTGGGTTCGGCACGCTTTGGGTTCGGCTACATGATCACGTTTACTCCATATCTGCTTGCAGATTGCGTGTTCCTACCCTCATCCCTAGAGTTAAAACTAAATGAGATCACTTGTTTTATTTTGGTTACATATTTTACTCCAGTAACCCCAAAGGTCATATTTGTCTTTTTAAATTAGTGTTGTTCTGCACTGAGGGGCCAAGCTGACCGAACATAAATGAGTCAAGTCATCACCCTATTTTAGTACCTGAGGAAATGCCATAAAACTGTATGATAAAACAGGTATTTGTTTAATGTGCTTTCTGGTACAAAACATACTCTATGCCAATAACACCAATAACAGGCTATGTACAGATTTGCACTACATATGTAAGATTTACAGTTACAATGCCCACAACTACAATTTATGTAAGCATAAGTACCATACCTATGTTTTTCACCCACTCTGTCCAGGTCTTATTTCAGTATATCAAAAATAAACGAAACAGCAATCCAACACGATACGTTCCAGTTGTTTTTTTGTCTGGCACTTCGGCAACTGTGCCGCATACGGCAATGACAAAGGGTCATAGCTTCATGTCACGCTGAAAAGGCCATAACTCACAGTGCGCACACATCAGTACAGTACTGCTTGGTGGCGGGGATTCATATTATGTGCATACGTAGTACTGTACAAGCATAATTTAGTTTTGCATGTCCCTGGCGCATCATCCTTAGTCACCCTCCTGCAGTCTTCACATGTAAATCAGCAGGTTTGTAAGTTGCATAGGAGCCAGGCTATACAACATGGGAGATGGATCTATCTTCAGTGTTACAACGTGAGCTTATTAACTAGCTAAATTAGGTGGGCTCTTACGTTTACCGTGTAAAAATGTTAATTACGAGTTGTTATTATTAAGGAGAATGCGTGTGCTCGACAGAAAACATAGGTGCTTAACACAACAGAGTGAATGTGTTGAAAAATGCGGTATTAACGCTGATATCTTTAATTACTGGACACTCGGTGACATCGTTCAGTCACTCCTACTAACCACGCATAACTACGCGTGCATCACTTTACAGTATTTAATAATTACCGTTTAATTAGTTATTTACTTTTGCTTACAACGCACTTGTGCATTTTCAGTACACTTTGTTCTAGATAGGATGCTGTACACAACACCTCTCCCGATAGGAGGAGATGCTGACATGCATAACGATCGCGATGTTGCGAGGTGACTTCTTTCTTTACAGCTGACAACTTTTGAATACAAATACAAAACGTGAGATTAACCGGTGATTATTAACAGTCGAAAAATACAACACTATAAAAATGGGAAAATAGCGATTGCGTGCTGGTCACAGGCAGTATGTTGTAGAAGTACATGCAAAGGACGGTTCACCTTGACTACCCTTGGGCTGTGATGCAGTTTTAACC
Source organism: Chitala chitala (assembly GCA_025773905.1). Taxonomy (NCBI): domain Eukaryota; kingdom Metazoa; phylum Chordata; class Actinopteri; order Osteoglossiformes; family Notopteridae; genus Chitala; species Chitala chitala. The sequence goes on from JABJVR010002341.1 coordinate 1,587, forward strand.
CTCTCACTGTAATTATCATTTAGCATATGCTTGTAAATACGTCCTATTTAACAGCCAAACATCTAAACACGTCCATTCTCCTAACTGGAATGCTTTCCACAGTTACAAATAAAATACCAAGAGCAGTAATACTAATAAACTGGATACAGAACAGCGAGTTATATATTGTCACACTTTATAGGGGCTTCTGAGTCATAATGTAAACCTTCAAATTGACATTTCGCGTTAGAGGGGTAAATATATTGGTTGATTTCAACTTAGCACATTTAAGTACGTTTAGGGTTTTCAATGGACATATTTAACGTATACTCAAAACAACAGCAACATAGCAGGAAACGTTTTTCAATTAAGTCTTTATCGTGCTTAATTATTTTGGATACACATACGCCTTATCGGTTGAATTAATAAATTGTCAGTGAACTGTTTCGATATTATTTTCGATAATTAAAGAAAAATTGGTAGACACGTTTTGCAAATGATGCCCAAAACAGTTTAAAAGTACAGCACGCGGGAATGACATCAAAGCAGCCGTGTGTAACGTGTTACGGAATGACACCTCAACACCACTCTAATACCTGCATTGCCATAATGATATTAGTTAGAATAAAACAGTATGTTTGTTAAAAATACATAAAAATCCATATGACCACTCAAGACCACACATCAAATAACCAGTTAAATGCATGTATTATAATATTTAAACATACTTACACCAGCTACCTCCGGTCCGACCTAAAAATTCCTTCCTTTCCGAATTCCAAATAAACTTCTTCCATCCCCCATCATTTTCTTTATTGCTAGCAGGCATTTTTAATATGTTGTAGTTTTCCTTCCTGTGGTGTTAATTTTGTTATTGCTACTTTTATATAACAGTAATAAGACAGACAGCACACTGTAACCCTGCTTCTCCAACTAAAGAAAAAAAAACTTAAGCCCCGTCGATGTGATTGTCACCCAAACATATATTGCTTTAGATGTTCTAGCTCCGCCTCCGAATGTTTCTATAAGCGCAAAGGGAGGGAGGAGGGAGGGAGGAAGCTCTCTTTCTACCTAGGTAGGAGATCTGCGCTTCTGCGCCATATAGTGCAAAGGGAGGGAGTGCTCCTTCTGCCTAGGCAGTGGATTTGTGTTTCTGCACTGTATAAGTGCAAGGGAAGGGAGGGAGTGCTCCTTCTGCCTAGGCAGGAGATTTGTGTTTCTGTACTATATAAGTGCAAAGGGAGTGAGAGAGTGCTTCTTCTGCCTAGGCCGGAGATTTGTGTTTCTGCACTGTATAAGTGCAAAGGGAGGGAGTGCTCCTTCTGCCTAGGCAGGGGATTTGTGTTTCTGCGCTGTATAAGTGCAAAGGGAGGGAGGGAGCGCTTCTTCTGCCTAAGCAGGGGATTTGTGTTTCTGCACTGTATAAACGCAAAGGGTGGGAGTGATCCTTCTGCCTAGGCAGGAGATTTGTGTTTTTGTGCTATATAAACACAAAGGGAGGCAGTGCTCCTTCTGCCCAGGCAGGAGATTTGTGTTTCTGCGCTATATAAGTGCAAAGGGAGGGAATGATCCTTCTGCCTAGGCAAAAGATTTGTGTTTCTGCACTGTATAAACACAAAGGGAGGCAGTGCTCCTTCTACCTAGGCAAAAGATTTGTGTTTCTGCACTGTATAAACACAAAGGGAGGCAGTGCTCCTTCTGCCTAGGCAGGGGATTTGTGTTTCTGTGTCATATAAGTTCACAACACGAGTGGTCAGCTTTAGTCTGGCATCAGGAATAAAAACATGTGGCATAACACTAACGATGCATTACTATTTCATGTATGTACCATTTCAATCACCATTAAAATGTTTCACTTAAAGTAAAACATTTAAAAGCCTGTTATGTAATACGATGTTGATCAAAATCTTGTTCCGTTAGTATAAATGCATTCTTAGTATCCTACGTAACATATAGCATAATTAATAGTTTTTCTTATATTAAAGATGATGCGTGGTATATCATAGTAATGTTGACAGTATTTTTTGACTGCTATTACGTGACTGCTTTTTTGTTGTTTCTAAAGTCACCTTACATTTGCAGGTTAATCGTTTTATAAGTAAGTGTTTCATGGGCACAGCTTTGTCATTATCAAGTAAATAAATAATGTGTTTAAAGTACATTTTCTGGCAGACAGAATTAGTAATTGCCTTTCCATAAAAACGTTGTATCTGTCAGTACCCTTTAAACTAACACAGTATTTACTACAACAACCCACTTTGTGTATGAGGCACATAAAATTCAGAATGCCGATTTCTACGTTGGTGAATAGTAGAATTTATTTATTTATGTTTGGAGTTGTCATTATGTTTTGAATTCCCATTCATGTAATGGTACAAGTTTACCCAGAAGCATTAAATTTTGCCATTTCTCTGTAGCACTGATCTGTTAGAAGAAGTTTTAAAACACATGAACTGAGTACTCAACCTTCAGACTGGTGTCTGCTCAGTACGCACCAGCTGTATTTTCTGTGGCACCTTTCACCTTTTCCTTCCACCATCATGTTTTATTCAACACTGATGGATATAGGAGAATCACGCTAGTAGGACAGATAAATTACTGTTCATTTTTTCAGGTTTTTAATCAGCCTAGATTCTGTACCATTTATTGTGTTGTTCAATTCAAATCCAGATCAAATCAAATGCCTTTATGTACAATGAAATTGTTGTCAATTATTACATAACATTATGACAATTATTGTCAATTAATCTATAACCAACCAATTTATATTAAACTTTTATATTAAATTGAAACAATGCAGATGACTTGGCAAAGAAACATGAAAATATATTGAAAACAGTATATATAGATTTTCGTGTAATATTTTGCATGCTTCATTACTTATTAATACCAGACAAGTTGTAGACTACTGATGAGATATATGCAATAGGACTAAAAGAAATGTTTCTAATTACATTTTGTAATTACTGGATGTATAGTGTGTTTCTGATAACACTTTGAAGGGTATCTGTGGCATCTAGCTGGTTGGTTTAGAGAAAAATGTAGATTTAAATTCCCCGCGGAAAGTTATTACGTTTTCTTAGCCTCTAGACTGTATAATATTTTCACCTCCATAGGCTATTTCTCCTACTCAGCGTCTTCTGTGACACTAAACTGGTTTAGAAACTGGAAGCAGACTTACAAGAGTAACTCACTAGCAGGATTACATGGCAGACCAGACCAGTGTGCATCTGTGACATCCTGTGCTTTGCTTGTACCATGAAGGAGTTAATGGTGTGTAGCATAAGCTCTGATGGGGGCACTGACTGTATACTGTCCACACTACGCCTTTTTCATACAACTTACCCTACAGCATGTCATTATATACATTACAAGGTCAGCTGTTGGTAATAATAGTAATCTTTGTTATGCTGTTTCTGTTCCAGAACCACGTACTCAATTTAGGAATCCCGACAGACACACAGAACAGTACACTTTGAATGGTAAGGCGATCCAGTACTGGGCGGACAACCACCTTTAAGGGTAACGTTAAGGTCATCGGTTCACCTCACTGACAGACTTTTGGACTAAGAGAAAGTTCATTCGTGCTTGGTAAAAAATATGAAGTCAGACCACAATCAAAACAATATATTGGTAGGTAAATGTAACATGCTTAACTGGTTTCACCTAATATTATTTTTATTTTGAGTCAAGTTGAAATGTTCTTTTGAATATTAACATTACGCTAAAGTACATTTGAGGTCTGTTCAGTTCGACCCAGTAAAGACAGAAGGACAGATAAGAGGCACACACATGAAAGATTGAAGGGAACATGATAGGGACCAGCAGGCTGTGTCTTTACCTGTCTACAGAGGCACACCGAACAAATGTACCAGTCTGGGCCAGGTTCTGCTGACTCCCAGTAATTCTAGGAAGCAAAAATGCAGGATCAATTAATTTTTTTTTCCTTTCTATTTGGTATCCAACAATTTGCCATAATTTTTGAGTTGTTAAAAATATTTTTAAACAGTTGAGCAAATACTTTTCAAATAACTGAAAGAAAATTGCTTAACATGATGCGTATTTGTTCATAAACATCAGAAGAAGAGAGAATACAGTACTTGTATTGGACATGTAAAGCTGAATTATCACACATTGTTATTCCACAGGAGCAGAGTTGTTGCCTCACACCTCCAAGGCTATGGAGTTGAATCTGTCTCTTGGTGCTGTGTGTGTGTGTGTGTAGTTAGCATGTTTTCACCATGTTTGCGTGGGTTTCCTCTGGGTTTTCCTGTTTCCAATTGCAGTCCATTGGTGAGTTTGGATTTCAAAATTGTCCATACCATGTGTGATGGTGTGGGAATGTGAGTTTTAGAGAGTGTGTGTGTGTGTGTGTGTGTGTGTGCGTGTGTGCGCCCTGCATTGGGTTAACCCCCTGTCTGGGGTGTGTGTATGTATGTATGTATGTGTGTGTGTAATGTGTGTATGTATGTATGTATGTGTTCACAATTCCAAACGTACCTACCAGAATTTCATTAACTTTTTCTGGCATAAAAGACACCATGACGAGCCAACAGAACAAACAGAATGAGATATACACCAGCAACATAGAACCAGATACAAGCGACCAGCATATTATTTACACCTCCATTAAAATTTCAGCATTTTGCCCTTCACAGACTCTCACAACTGTTGTTGCTTTTGGAAAGGATCATTTCACTGACTGCAAAACAAGTCCTGATGAAATATGTAGAAATCTTGCTGTCCAAGTTTAATGCTCATTGTTATTATTTCTGTACCTGGTTTATAATATTCATATCAATCATTAAGATGATAAAATGGAGTTGAAAATGTTCTTGTAAAGTAGAAGTGCAATTATAGTTCCTTGACATAGTTAATCCTTTTATTGTCCAATTTCTCATCTTGTGCAGGGTTGTGGGTGCCTGGGACAAAAGGCAGAGTACACCCTGGCAGGACAAATCCATTACAGGGCACGCACACCCACACACTACAGGCATTATAGTTTCCCAATCTATCTGGCCTTACATATCTTTGGACTGTGAGAAGAAACTGGAAAACCCAGAGGAATCCAACACACACACACACACACACACACACACACACAGAGGCCCAAGAGCCAAATTCAAACCCTGGACCCTGAAGGTATGAAGCAACAGTGCTACCCACTGAACCACCATGTTGCCCTGCTTGACACAGTGCCTGTTAAATAAAATATATAAATCTATATATACTGAGGTTTATCTTTTATCCACTTTACAAAATGCCCAAACATGTATTTTATCCTCAGCCACGAGATACTTAAGCTCTTAGCAAATTTATTTTGTTTTAGTTTTTGAGCTATCATCACTCTTTCCCTAAATATTGGTTGGTTCCCCTTGCAGTAACGTGATTGTTATGTTGCTACCCATCCCTCCATTATCCAGCCACTTATCCTTTGCAGGTTTGTGGGAGGCCTGGAGCCTGTCCCAGGCAGCCTAGGGGATAAGGCAGGGGAAACTGCCAGGCCCACCATGTGTTTTGTTCATGCCCTAGACTAGATGATTGCCAAAGGCCCCCCTGCAAATTATTCCAGCAGATAATTTAAAGGTTAGAAGGCCCTTTGGTGACCGCTTAACCCAAGGCCCAGGACAACAGAGCTGGTGATCCCCTATTGTAGGCAGCCCTGCACCCTGCACAGGGTGCCAACCCATCTCAGGGTGGCTGGCAGAGGTGGGTGGCCAACAGGGGTTGCTAGAACCCTGTCCTCCCTGGTAGAAAATGTGTTTGGATTTAAATTATTTTAAGTATTTTCAGGATCAGCCCGATATCATAATCAGACAGTAGGCTAGCGATAAAAGTAAAACGTACATATGAGGCTTCTTCTCTAACTAATACAACAGAAAGGCTTAGCAGGCTAGTGCAGCCATGCAAGTTCCTGAGTTAGTTTTCCGTTGTTGCTTTTTAAAATGGCTGGTACAGACAGCACAGACTGCTACAATTAGTTGAGTAAACTGATTTTTTGTCATTGAGTATGCTATTTTTCTGTGAACATAGCTTGTATGAAATAAATCTGAACATTATTAACCCATACTCTGAGGAGAGCAGTGGGCCCAGGGAGCTAGCATTTCAGCATCTTGCTCAAGCACACACCTGGCTGAGCTGGGATTCAAACTGAGAAATTTCCACATCCCAGCCTAATGGTCTACCCTCTGAGCCACCCTACAGCAATATCCACAATATATACCCACAATATACCCACATCAAAAACCAGTTTGTCCGATGTTTGTATTCAGGTGTTTGACTGGTATATTTTTTATATGTCACAGAGCATGGTACAAATGACTGAAGTGTTGATATCCTGCAGTTTATATTAAATCATACTGTGATGGTTACTTAACTGACTGAACATGGCAGAGCCCCACTTCAGATGTTTTTCACCTGGTATGCCTTACCAATGGTTCCCTGAAAACAGAAAATGTGTTCAACAGTGTTAAAGCACCTGTTAAAGTTAAATATGAACAATAACAAAACTTTTCTGCAGAAATTTGTCAGTGAGTAACAAAGGAAGGCTCTGATCAGGTGTGTTAAGGTATCCCACTTGTTATTTTATTTTACAGAGCAACAGAGTTCAGAAATTCCACCTTAAACACTAAATCATGTCACAGCTGTAATATCCTTTGCAGCCATAACTGTGGCTGGAAATTACACACTGTCTCTGGATGCTGATATAAAGCATGTGGAACAGAGAGGACCAGACAGACCTGACAATCTTCAGCCTCTAACCCAGCCATCTAGCAACATAGAATTTGCAGTTTGCAAAAGCCCTCATCTCTGACCTTACAGAATGAGAACAGATCTCCTGATGGTGGCTTTTGCCCTGCTGGTTGCAGCATCAGGCCAGCCTCTCTACGATGAGCACTGGGTCAATGTGTTTCAGCAGGGTTTCAATTTCCAATGCCCCCATGGAGAGCTGCTGGTGGCGGTGCGGAGCTACTTCAGCGCAGCCGAGGGCTCGGACCGCCTGTGGGCCTTCGAGTGCCAACCGGCCCCACAGACCATAGGGGAACCCACGGAATGCTGGTGGGATGACATCAACCGTGCCGGAATGGAATGGTAGGGCATAGCAACCTTTTCCTGAGGTCATTTACATAACAAAAGAAGAAATGTTGCTGCTGGTCAGAGCAGGTGTGGACAGGGGTGCAGGACTGAGTGAATTTCTTATATGAGTTAGAATGGGTGGTCGAGATAGTGAGACATGAAGGTCCATGGTGCAGTAGCCATATCACACCAACGATAATTTCACATTGTTTCTTTTTTATGTAGTGACAATTAATTATATCTGTCATAGAAATTTTTAAGAAATTATGGCTTTAAAATTGTTTGCCTGGTCACTGTTTTACTCTTTATTTCCATATTTAAACAATTATATGAAAATGCCATAGTAATACAACTAGAACAATTTTTTAAATAAAACACTAAAGCGCAGTTGTTGCTTGATTTATCTTACCTAAACATATAGAATTAGCGTATGTACTGTATATAAATACCAAATTTTAATTAGGCTTATTACAATAGGTTTTACAATTCAGTTTTAATATTTACCAAAATACTAAAACCAGAGTGAAATATATCAAGTAGTTTTAGCAAATACAAATTTATAGTAAACGATAGAGCTACAGTATATGAAAAGTTATGTTAAAATAGTTTTATAATAATATAATTTAGGGAAGACGCTGTAAGTATAAAATTCTTTACTGAGATTTGATGTACTTATAAAGGTACTCGAATGTGAAACTCAGATCCCACTCCCATTCACCTGAAATTAACAGAAATACACCTCTTTTTGCTGATGAGACTTTCAGCCAAAATGGCTTGCATGTGTAGGACACAGGTGGCAGAGATAGACGATATCTAACAGTCTGGCTGTTAGAGCAGTCCATATCAGGGCCTGCTTTTTACTGCATTTCTAAAGAGGATCAGCACTTCCAATTTGTACTCTTTATATTGTCTCCTAGGGGGTGTACTTTGAAGTGAGGTTACTGCCTTAGCAAGGTTTCCTGGGGCTTACATCTGTGTTTTCAGTACAATGAGTGGTAGATATTGTTTGAAGCAGGTCAGGTTCACTGCCTAAGTTACCATGGCAACATACTCTATTTATTTAGCTAAATACTTTGTAATTTACCCTAATAGGCTCTACAGAATAAAAATATGAATGATATCATTATGCTGCTAAGAGCTTATTAATGAGTGTCAGTTATCACATTAATATTATCACAAAAATATTGAAAAAAGACTATTAATGCATTTCTGTCTGTTTCAGAAAGTTTTGAAGTTTTTTTTTAATGATTATAAACTATGTTTCATTTAACATTTATAAAATACATTTGTTTTCTGTTTTCAGATATCTTTCCAAACTAGCAGTAAAGTCATTTACACAGTGTCCAATACACCTATGTGCACAGAGTAAAATATAAAATTCTCATATGTGCAATACATCAACATCTAGTAAACATTATTGTTATAATTTATAAGTAATGGTAGTTTAGTATTTTATATTCTCTTATGTTTATCTGAAATGTATTATTTTGGCTGAAGTTACAAGTTAATAGTATGTCAGCAATATTGTCTAAAGGGTTAAATGTAAAATTGTGTGTGAGCCAAGTAAACACTACTGCATTCAGCTGTGCACCTGCTTGGTTATGTTGCTTTACAATGACAATAAAGGTCTGTCTGTCTGTCTGTGTCTGTTTGTCTGTCCTTCCATCATCTTTTTCTATGATGTACGTAATGGTTTAAACACTACAACCAATGATTAATAAAATCAATTAACGTACTGTATATGCTGTAAAGATTATTCAATATTTTGAGATTAGCCCTTTGCTGTTACATGTAAAACTAAATGAAAGTGCTTACATTCTGAGATGTCTCTGAAAATTGAGTTCTACTTTGAGCAGATATGGGTTACAATCTTGTGGAGAACACGTGTCAATTATATGTTACTGTCTTGGCAATATACACTACCAGTCAAAAGATTTAGAATGCCCCCATGTTTTCAGTTTTTGTTGAAATGTAAGCAGTTCAACTCCAGTGAATAACTTGAAATGGCACAAAGGTAAGTGGTAAACTGGCAGAGGTGGGAAAAAAATGGTGTGACAGACAGCTCACTGGAGAACAGCTTCAAGGACATCTTAACACTGATCGGATTAAGCAAGTCTCAGTTTCAATTGTGAAGAGTAGACTTCGAGCTGCTGGTCTGAAAGGTGAAGTGGCAGTAAGGAAGCCATTGCTAAAATGGCAAAATAAAGAAAGAGGCTTGCCTAGGCCATGAAGTACCACCACTGGACTACTGAGCACCGGAAGAAGGTCTTATGGACCAAAGAAGCAAAATTTGAGATCTTCAGTTCATCATGCAGGGTTCCTCGGTGTGTCACACCAACTGTCAAACATGGAGGAGGAGTGTGATGTTCTGCAATCCAGAGTCGGAGACTTGCACAGAGCGAGTGGTATCCTACATCAAAACTACTACCAGAGCATTTTGCATTGCCATGCAGTACCCTCTGGTGTACGCCTATTTGGTGAGGAGTTCATCCTACAGCAAGATAATGACCCACAACAAACCTCCAGGCTGTGTCAGAACTGTATTAGAAGAAAAGAACAAGAAATTATGGCCAAATCATGGAATGGCCAGCACGGTCTCCAGACTTAAACCCCATCGAGCTGGTTTGGGATGAACTGGACTGAAGGGTGACAGCAAAGCAACCTACAAGTGCAGCACATTTGTGGGAACTTCTGCAATGGTGCTGGGAAAACCTTTCCAAACAATATTTGATTTACGTTGCAGAAGGAATGCCATGAGTGTGTTAGGCTATTATATCTCCAAAAGGTCAAAAATTTGGATTACATTTTGTTACAGAAAATGATTCCATGCTTTCTTTTGGATGTCAACTTGTTTATTTGCTCTTTGTTTTATTTTCAGAGCACATTGAGACATTAAACTGTAAACAGGGAAAATGGGGGTGTTCAAAAACTTTTAACTGGTAGTGTATCTGTACCTTTAACAACAAAACAACTGTATATGTAAATAAGAGCTAGAATCTGGAGACTCAAAACTGTCTTGAGCCATACTGGTTGTGGTGAGTATCGATGAGCTTGACTGTGAATCTCTGTGCAGTACCGTGTGCTGTATACATTTCTCTAGTGTGTCTAACGTGGGAGAATAAACCCATCTTAATCTGTTCAAATTTTCATAGATGTGCTGTGGGGCTGTGTGTGTAATTACACTTGCCACAATTTAATGTTACAGTTAAACCTTTGTTTACAACAGAAACAATAATGGAAGAACACACACAAATCTTGTTGTATACCTGAGATACTCAATGAAAGCTGAAAAAAAGGCTTGTAAAAGCTGGGCTGTGTAACTGCAGACAGTGCTTGTGTTACTTATAGTATATACATTTTTAAACTTGTCGAAATGATGACTAACACAGAGCTTCTGCAGCAAAAGGCATCGTGCATAAAATCTCTGTGATCACATTTATAATAATTTCACAAATGAATATTGAAGAATGTTAAGTCTACTACTGTTTTTTCAGAATATCAAGCCACATTATAATCATTATTTCCTTGTTTAGTGATTTTTAAATTATAGAAATAAAGTATTTTACCTAAGAATATCTTTTTTAAAGGTACAATAGCATAACCCTTATTGAGACTACGTGTTTAAAAGTCCTCTGTACAGAAAGTCACACGGGTCATTCCAGAGCTGTGAGATTAGTGACATGCTTATTATCCAAACAGAACAATGAAGCTCAGCTTTACTGCACTCGTCTCCCACACATGGGGAATACTGTTTACTTATGCCACAGACATTTACTGTGAAAATTCACTGTTTTTTGTGGGTTTTTTGCAGGTCCTCAACATGTTCAAGAAACGGGCTTGTGGCTGGGGTTCAGAGTCAGTACTTCAGTGCCGTTCTGGACCGTGAGTGGCAGTTCTACTGCTGCCGATTTGGCCGCCGCTGCCCATACTCCTGCTGGTCAGTCGCTTATGTCAGGATTTAAAATTGATTGTTGTGTGTGTGTGTGTGTGTGTGTGTGTGTGTGTGTGTGTGTGTGTTTTATTCATAGCTCTGCTTTTCCTTGTATGAGACTAACCCCTTTTGTCTGCAACAGGAAGACTAACGAGGTTCCTGAGTACTACAGGGAGGAGGGAGACATGACCGTCCCCAGCTATGGATACTTCATCAGAGGGGCACAAACCACCTTCAGTGGTGTTCTCAGGTCAGCTAATAGCGTGTCATTGATCTCTGCTGTCCCGTGCATTATTTATCTGCTTTTCAGGTGAAGTGGAGAGACATGTACGTCACTGTAAGCCTTTTACCATATCAGCTAATGCTGCTCGTGGTGAATACACTCTTTTACTTGTGTGGATTTCCTCCCAATAGCCCAAATGCATGTTGTTCAGTTGAATCCCAAACTTTAAATTGGATGTATTGTGTGTGTGTGTGTGTGTGGGGGGGGGGGGTATTATACATACTTTTCATTTACAAATACAGTACAACAGGCTTACAGTTACTGACTTTCAGGGGTTTTGCAGTGTACTTTGTATAAAAAAAAATTGTCATTCTTTATGGCACCTCATACATCACGGCTCATACCCTGATACATTACTACACTGTGCTCCCTCGTGCTCCAGTCACACGGTGCACAGCCAGTGTCAGCCCTGACCGCTTGTAAACATGTCAGCTGTCTTCATACTCTCTTTTCCCTTTTTTCATTTCAGAGACCGGCAGTGGAAATACACTGTCTGCAGGATGACAGAATTTGAATGTGAATTTGAAAACTTTTAAAAATTATTGAATGTCTTATAAATAAACACCATTTTCAAATATATTTGCAATACATTTGTTAATATACAAATAATACATCATGCATTGAAAAGTCCGTAATTTGGAAAATAGCTAGAACATAATAAGCATAGTAGTTTATGAATGTTGTAGTAAATACATTTTTATATTATAGTAGTAAGTAGTAGGATATGAATGTAGTAGTGATTTTTACATTTTGATGTTTGATGTTGTATTGCAGTGACCTGTAAATTAACACTAAATCTTCTATTTAAATTTAAAAATATATACTGTTTTTAGTTTTCTTTGAAATATTTTACTTTTTATGGTATATAATTATGACTCTGATCAAATAATTATATTATGATGAGAACATACAAGTGCTTTCAAAACGGCATATTTTAACATTTAGTTATGTTAGAGTTTCTCCCAGTTGCCTTGGCACATTTCTCATTTGTTGAAGTTCTATAAACTCTATAAGCATTTCCCAGAACAGGTTATATGCTGCAGCAGAACACAAGGGCTCATCTGCAAAGAAGTAACTCTCCCAAACCTCTTTACTTGTGTTCAAAAATTCAAGTTTGGTGTGACCGTATTAGTTAATTATACCAAAATGAAAAGTCCCTGGATCATTGTGTAGAGCCAAGTCTGTCAAAATATTTAGCCATATTGGCAGTAAGAAAGCATACCATAGATGTTTTTGAGCAAATATTATCAATGAATCCACATTTTACAGACTATAGATTCTCTGTAGCAAACTGATTGCTATTGTGTAAATTAATATTTACCAAACCCAAACCAAATACCATATCTCCTTGTGTTAGACACTGTTTCAACAGTGCAAGGCTATAGAATGCTGTAAGAAAGGATTGCACTGTACAAGACTTAGGGAAGATATTAAATTTACATGTAATGATGAAATATTTATTGTAATGTGCCTGCAACACAGTACTATGCAAAAACACCAACTGAGAAAATGAACAATCATACACAGCACTGTATCCTGCAGTTGTGAATATTGTGCTCTAAAATGCATCAATACGTGTAAAAAGAAAACTGTGTACTACGGCAACCAAAGGTACAATATAGCAACACAAGGCTGAGATAATGTGCTGTAATGTGATGCACTGTGGATAAAAGCATCCGATTCTGCACATCTCACGCTCAGTCACAGACAGAGCGAGAGAACGTAGGTCAAAAATCCAAAAACCATAGACAATGCAAAAATGGTCAAACACCAAGAGATCTAGATGAAGGGCGGGGGGACAGAAAGATAAAAGAGCGAAAAGGTTTTAAAACTGGTTACAATGTACATGCTGTGTGTTCAGTGGAGCACTGTGCACATCTTTACAGTGAGTACGTCCATATACTGGCACTGCAGCTGCTTCACCCTCTCTGTGTTCCTTTAAAAAGTATTTTGTACAGTTGTTTTGTAGACATTTAATGTCTCTCCAGTATCCTGTCTGTTGTGGAGAGCCTGACAGATTAGACGTGTTGAAAAATGCTCTTGTCTGCTACAGTGGCACCCTGTATCCCTCTTCGTCTGATTCCATTACTTACCATCATCTTTTCTGGAAGTTGAAATTAAAAACTGCTCTTGTGCTACAAGCATTGGGAAGCAGTGCAGTGCTATTGTAAATACAATACCTGCAATACAATACACGCTTGACCGATTATAACAATTGTTTAAAAGTATTTGCATGTGAATTTTCAGAATAAAACAATTGTAATGACAAGGTATATTGTAACAAAATGACTTACGCAACTGATAATTGTGCCAGTTCAATAATAATTGTGCTTAGTCACACTGTATGAAAGATTTGGCACTGGTAAAAAACAGGGAGACGGGCTGTTCAGGCTGCTGAGGGGTTTCCCTTCTAGCTGTGAGGATCTAAATTTCAATTTGTGATAATATGTTAACTCACACACTCGGAAGAAGATGACCTGCTGGGGGACAGTGACATTTCTCATGTTTGGGACAGGCAACCATAAAGCCGTTGGCAGGAGAACATTGTTGATACAATCCCACAAAATCCCCAAACACACAATCACCTGAAAAGTGTTTCAAGAGCTCCTTTCTATTTACTCCACTCACGCACACTAACTCATGCAGGGAAAACAGTATAATACACCGTATACTTCAAGTCACTAATTACATGTAATTACACTGTTATTCTTTTCCCATTTGCTCTAGTGGGTAGAATATATGTCGCAAAATCATAGGTTTCACATTGCTTTGGTTTAGAAATACCCCATTTTAGGTGAGCCACAATGCACTTTCTGGAGCTCAGTGAAATATGAGCAATGTACTGGATGACTTCTGCTCTTAAATGACCATTTTTTGATACAGCACATTTGGTGATTTTGCTAAACTGTGTACTTTAGCATACTGACAGCACTGAATCTCACAATGTGTGTGTCTTGCACACCAGAGTAAACACAAGATCCAGTTTAAAATTATATTGTCGGCAAGAAACATTTAGGGAACATTCTTTTAAACATGAAATTATTTTATTGTATTTCATTCAGTTTTCAGGCACATAGCTATTCCAGTAAACAGGTGGACATGTTTTTACCAGACTGTTTTCAACATAGCATTTCACCATTTTAGTACAACACTGTGTACTAAGTGGCACATGCTGTTTATTGTGTCTGTATTTATTCATAAGCATAAACAGTGACATAGATTACATTGAAATGTCTTTCAATGTAAATTAAAACACAGACATCAATTACTGTGTGTACCTCCATTCACCCTTCACAAAGATGAATGTTGGTTAATCCCAGAAACATGCTGATGATCCACTCCATTCTGAACAGAATGTCCAGATAAATATATGGACCTTCTAAGTGAGAAACTGATGACTGTATATGCTATGAGCATCCAATCAGTGTTATGCAGCTTGGATAGGACACTGCCCTGTCCAGGATGTCCCCTGCCTTGCTAGGATAAGCAATTTGCAAATGGATGGATTGCTAGGACACCACATATTTATTGCAGTAACAAATAAACAAATATTAATATGAAAAAACATTGTTTTTAAGGTACATGTTTGTGATAACACTTTGGTGCTGAGGATGTTACTATATGCTAAAATGATAAATTGCATAGGTGGTGCAGTGGCATGGTGGTTAGCACTGGTGCTGCGCCACCTGGGGTGGGCCTGGGGTTCAATTCCCGCCTTGGGTCTGTGTGCATGGAGTTTGTATGTTCTCCCTGTGCTTGGTGGGTTTTCTCCGGGTGCTCCGGTTTCCTCCCACGGTCCAAAGCCATGCAGATTAGGTTGGTGTGTGTGTGTGCGTGCACGTGGTGGGTTGGTGCCCTGTGCCTTATGTGCTCTGTGATGGGCTCCAGGCTTCCCTGTAACCCTCACCAGGAATAAGCAGTTGAGATAATGGATGGATAAATTGCATTGGTAATGACCTAAATAGAGAGTCCAGTTGCAAAGCAAGTGTTTTAAAAAAAAAAATGGTTGTCCAAAAAACTAAATCCACAAATCCAGGCAATGGGATGGAAAAGAGAGATTTCAGTTAAATTTATTTTGATATAGCACCTTAACTAACAGTTGCCTCATAACCCTTCACACAGAGAATACCCTCACACCGAGAATAAGAGGTACATCCACGATGAAGACAACAGAGGATAGAAGGCAATGAGTGGGCTGGAGTGAGGTGCAGGAGCAACGAGTGTGTAGCCCACTCGGAAGTCACCACCACAACCCCACCTCACAATGTCTCTGTGCCTGCTGAGCTATTAAACAGCCTGGCAGACTGATAAATAACAGGGCATGTTTGAGTTAATGGATTAGCACTTTGCTGACAAGGGTGAAGCCTTATGTGGGAGGAATCTGCATGAGTGTATCCTGGTTGGGAGCTTGTGACAGCGTTACATTTTAAAACAAAGGAGAACAGCAGACAATTTACATACTGTTGAGTTCCGGTTTCTGTTTCTAATTTCATTCAGAGCTTCACTTCCACAGATGTTTCTCCCCTATGCACCACAGTATAAGTAGTAGTACTTACCTAAATATACTGCTCAAAAAATTTAAGGAACACTTTTTAATCAGAGTATAGCATTAAGTCAATTAAACTTCTGGGATATTGATCTGGTCAGGTAAGTAGCTGAGGGGGTTTTTAGTCAGTTTCAGCTGCTTT
>JABJVR010002342.1:0-17542 GCA_025773905.1 Chitala chitala
GTGGGAGGAAACCGGAGCACCCGGAGAAAACCCACCAAGCACAGGGAGAACATGCAAACTCCACACACACAGACCCAGGGCGGGAGTCGAACCCCAGGCCTGGCGGTGCGAGGCGACAGGGCTAACCACCACACCACCTTTAACATCAGTCAATTATATTTTATCAAATGAGCAGTAAAAATATGTTATATGACATTTATTCTAACTCGCAGTCCTTTAGAAAACACTGACCAGCAGGTGAAATTTCAATATGAACTACAGGGTCACAACAACAATTGTTGTAAATTAAATTAGTGGACACTGAACTCAAGAAAAACTCCTTCATTACCAATGAACCATTGTACCATCATTCACAAAACAGAGTTCTGTTCCACCACACTTAAATTTCCAGTAATTTATACTGATCAGTGAGACCTGGGGAGCGGAAAGAAAGGGAAAACAGGCTCAGCGGTTGTTCAGTGACTCACCACAGAGGTGTTGAGGCCAGACCAAACAGGCCCCTGCACCGAGGCACACTTGTTGGCTGGCACTTTGCAAGCTGAGACCAGGAGCAGAACCTGGTTGGCATCTGTTGCCTGCTTCACCTGGGACAGGCCCTTTGCCCAGGCGCACGAACTGACCAGCCATGCGAAGGAGTAGACCACCGTCACCACAAAGTCCTGGTTTGTAGGCGGGGGGGTACATTTACAACTCAGTGACCAACCAAGGACACCTGACAACATCAAGGTTACAATATAATAGCTCTTGGAACAATATAAAACGATATAAATTCAGTTTAAATTAACAGCATTACATATGCTAACCTTTAGTGTACAAGTGGACACATAGGTCACTAGGTTCTCTTTCTCTGACGCTTCCATAATTACTTCCCCTCACCGCCTACATCCAGCAACACAGACCTTGATCTGAAAGACTGACGCTTCGAAGCATATCGGCCGTGGTTTGAATCCAACGTGAAACGCTAATTATTTATCCTTCTTCCAAGAATCGCATTGCCTCGGTATTAATTCAGCTGTTATGACAGTTTTCAGAATATGTAAAAGATAAAACCATAAACAGTATAAATCATCCTGGATCAAGGTTTGCGCCTTGAAACCGCATGCTGGGATGAATCGAATCCTTAAAGCGTGATGTCAGAAAAAGAAAGGAGTGATTACCATTCACATTTATTACACCCCCTGTTATAATGAACGTGTCTACAGCGAATTTATAGTCAGTCCCGTCTCCTCCAACTCCCCCCCCCCCCCCAGGTTACCATAAGATTATACCAGCCTGTTTAACTATCCAGGGAGAACTGTTCTCTTATATAACAATAGAGCTAATTACGGTAAAGTAAATTAATTTTCTCCATTTTCTTTGCTTTATACTTGAACAATATTACCTGTCGATCTGACTTAATCCACAATGAGTCAGCCAATTTTTTCCCCAAAGGAAAATATACAGCAGCTCTTCGTGTTAATAAACATTCAATAAATTTGATCGTATTCTTCCAAGCAGGGAGGATTAACAGTGATTTTCACACTTGAAACTCCAAAGTCAGATAAATTTGGTTTTTATTCATGACTATGATGTAAGAGCACCAGTTCTCATAGACTTAGTATTGTTTTTTAAACCTGAACGTGCAGTGCCAGCCAAAGCGCACGCAAAGACCATTCGGCCGAAACCTACTACAGAGGGTCCCCTGTTGTTCTCCCGATACTTGTTCTGGTAGAAGATGTAGACCACGGTTGCCAACAAGGAGTACAAGAAGGCAAACACCGCAGTAGTGACGAAGAACTCGGCCGAGGCGGAGAAGTCTCCCTTTAAGAACAGCCGCTCTTGTCGCTTCCCGTCGCACATGGGTACGTCGAAGTAAACCTGTTGCAATCTAAGTAATGGAACAGATAACATGGCTTAATGAATAAATGGAATACAAAATTATAGTAGCAGAAAACAAGCTTAGATTTTATAGCAGTTTTAAATAATCCACTCTGTTCATCCTCGCTTGTAGTGTGTATGTGTGTGTGTGTGTGTGTGTCCCAGAGGCATAGGAGCTTGAAGGTCCTCTGCAGTATCTTTGCTGTTCCTAGGACTGTGCCCTTCTGGACAGAGATCTCAGATGTTGTTCCTGGAATCTGATAGAGCCACTCTCCAAGTTACCACGGGGACCACTGTTGCCTTCACCTTCCACATCTTTTCTAACTTGTCTTTCAGCCCTTGGTATTTCTCGAGCTTCTTGTGTTCCTTCTCTCTGATGTTATTATCACTTGGAATTACTACATCTACCTTTGTAGCAAATTGTA
Organism: Chitala chitala; assembly: GCA_025773905.1. Taxonomy (NCBI): domain Eukaryota; kingdom Metazoa; phylum Chordata; class Actinopteri; order Osteoglossiformes; family Notopteridae; genus Chitala; species Chitala chitala. The sequence goes on from JABJVR010002342.1 coordinate 2,283, forward strand.
GGCTTTGTTTTTTTTTCTACTCAGAAAATAAAGGCAGCGTTAATACACATTTTCGGTGCAGGTGCTCATTTTAATGAATCTTTAACAAACATTGGTTTAGATGAAACCTTTATTTTTCAATCAGGTACGTTAACCATTTTATTTGAATATTTGGGGATGTGCATTGTTCAGAGTGCAATGTTAATCCTAGAAATTAAAGAAACGTTCCTAGATATATATTAAAACTGCACGTACATGATCGACCATAAAGAAGGGAAAATGGATTAGAGTGTCTTTGAGTGTCTGAGATCACTAACAAACCAGAAAGACCACTTTTTAGATGACTGAAAAAACATTGAGGTCTGTTCCACGACCAACAACTCCAACAGACCGCAGTACTAAACACTGTGAGGTATAACATCTGTCTTTCAAGACACTTGATTTTGAGTACAAATATACAGATTATCGTGCATGGTAGCATCATTATCTTTTGTTGACCATCAAAAAGATGAAATTAAACCCAAATGCTCCGCCCTTTTTGATAGAAGTTACATGTTTTATGTCTGACCTGAGACAAAGTTATCTGACACTAGAGCTGTCATCAGCAAAAGAACAAACTCCACATGTAATTTTGAGCTTTTACCATACCAAAGGCGTGCACACACACACACACACACACACACACAGTGTCAATCAATGTGTATGTGTGCCTGTGTGTTAACACTACTTGGTTTTTACTCTCGAACAATAACGCCTTTAGCCTTAATGTGAAAACATCTTAATCTACACATTATGCTGCTCAGCACGACCGTTTTACAGAGAGCTTATTTTATTGAACATAATGAGTTTAAACTGGATTAGTCCAGATAACATGGAGGCAGTGAAGCTTTAATGCAGTCTTAATTACTAAAGCTAAAATATAGCTAATAATACCTATATGCAAATAGCATACATATGAATCAAAACTGTAAAAAAGGAAGAAATCCCTTCAGACCAAGAAATGTACAATCATCACCTGCTTTGCTCTTTGCTGGTGGGTATAAATTATTATAAGAGCAGATTCTGTGTGATTTCAAAAACAATAAGGTAAATTTCAAAGGACCTCAATTAAGGTGTGTCTTCTCAAATAAATTCCCTAATCCTTTTCCTGAAAAACTTACTACTTGGCTGACTTTATGGCCCGTCATAATTTTCCTCTGTTACAGTCTCCAATTCAATTCAATTAGCAGTAATGTCTGTAAATGTAATCTTCACTTCACAGTTCCCGGGTGAAACGATTGCTGATGTCACAGCAGATGGGCAGGTACAAATGGTACAAATGGTACAAATGGTACAAATGGTAAACATGAACACAAATGTTGTGCACAGTACGTTAAGATGTTTCCCTTCTGGAGTGAAGAGCCATTGTTAATTAGGCCTGCAGGTAAATCTAACAGGTGGCTTCACTTCCCGTTGTACAAAAATATGCACTGGCTCCAGGGTTGAGAAAAATCCAACCATCTATATGGGCATATTGTCCAGGCTAGGAACTGTCTTCACAAGAAAATTTCTACAAGGTCCACAGGATCTTTCAATCATATATGAAATATTGCTTAAGAAACTTGTTCAGAGAGTTAGTGCCAATACTACATACGCTTGACTCAAGCTTTAGAAGGCACAACATCTCCAAATGGCCTGGGCAAAAGTGTATGAAGATGCTGGGTTGTCCATACATTAGGATCCCCCCTCTCTGACTTGTTGGGGGCGGCAGCATGCCAGAAGGAGTTGAACTGAACAACAGTGTATCAACTGAACAATGTTCTAGTCTGGATTTGTATAATGATTACTACGTAGCCTTAGCCTTTTCCAAGGCACTCTGAAGATAATGAGGCTATTTCTCTAAGGGAATATACATGAACTCTTTCTGTTATTTAACCAGCAGAACCAGGAGAAATGAACACCCTCAATTCTTCAGAGATTAGTTCAGCTGTGAGTGGACCCATGCCCCTGTGATGAATGCGTGCCCTGCTAGGAATACTCAAATATGAATATGTCCTGCCCAATGAGACACATGTAGTGCTTTTTTGGGGGGAGGGTGTGCAGTTGTAGGCAGTGCTAAAAATGAATTACATGTATGTATATTATGGTGTATAAGGGCTACCAACAGTGGGTGCAAAGAGCACGATTAGCCGCCGCAGCTGTGGGGATTCACACGATTAAAATGAGTCCCCTGTTTTTACTTCCAGCTCACAGTAACGACAAAGAAAGCACTGAAAATGTGTAGTCCTACTCTGACTGTCCAGTGACGGCCATTAACGACACACATGCTGACCTTCGTCAGATGTACATCTAGTTATCGTGTGTGTGTGTGTGTGTGTGTGTGTGTGTGTGTGTGAGTAGGGATGCACTGGGATGGTAAGGGCTCTGCTGTGCACCCCTGTGTGAACACACTGGCCATGTTTCTCTCAGTGACGGCAGTCTGACAAAAACAATAACTGTATCTTAACACTGAAAAGCTGCATTGTTGGACTTGAAAATAGTCAGTTTTAGTTTTTTAAAACTCAAACATCATTCCTGACTGCACCAAGTAAATTACTATGGGGGGGGGGAAAGTCTTTGTTCTGAATCACAAAAAAGAGCAACATGCAATAAATTTCCCAAGGCTAGCGAGGTTATCTGGGGAAGATGAGAATTTCTTCATGTCTGATTTAATATATGAGCATTGAATCGGACGGGTACTCTAAAGAAGAGGCTGTCTCAGTTCAGCATCAGCCGTGCGGACTTTGATTTAGCTACGATAGGTAAACAGACAGCACACAAGAGATTAAAGCACAGATGAAGACCATATTGTTCTAGTGCTCATGCTCTAGTGAGCAATGACTCAGCTAGTGACAGCAATGCCAAAAAGCAACACACCAAATGTCTATACACATGCACACACATGCATGTGCACACATATATGTATGCATATACTGTTTATATGTATGTTTGTATATACAGTATGTATGTACTGTATATGTGTGTGTATATATTTTTGTAAGAGGCAAGCTGTAGCCTTAACTTTTCTTTAAGTACTTAGATAAAAAGCAAGGTTCTTAGTTAAATATACATCAGAGCAGTTTTTGGCTCCTTAGAAGGTTGTAGATTTTTGGGTGATATTTTATTTCAGCGTCTGTCTTTTGAATGCAAGTTCTTGAATAACTTGGTTAATGTCTGTTTCGCCTCTACTACATAAAATGACAGAGACATGTTAATGGCTTTTGTTGAATGCAGTATGAAGAACTGAATAAAATCAGATCTCACCTTAAAAAACAAGAAGGAAAAACTAAGTGCAATACCTTATTTAACCTGAATGGCTAGAATGAAAATTTTACAGCTTCATGCTTTGGGCTGAGTGTGTGAAATTCATACCTGAACGGATAGGTGAAGCTGACAGCAATGTTGGTGTCGCTCTCTGTCTTGTTGACACAGTCCACGCTAACCCGCAGCTGGCCAGAGTACCCGCCACATGTTGCGAATGCAAAAATGGCAAAAATCTGTTTAGGAGAGGTAACACGATAAGAAAGAAGAGTGTCACGTGCGTTCATTCACAAACTTTCAACGTCAAACACTTCCTCCTGGAAGACTAGGGGCTGTCACCAGGCAGACGTCACTTCTGAGGCACACATTTGGGAGGACTTGCTGGTTGGGCTACGGGAATTGGAATGACACACTTGTCCATCTCTGCCCAGTTGCCTATCCACGCAATGAAAAGTGTGCACCAAAAAAAAAAAAATGTTGTCGTTTTTCATTAGCTCACAAACCTGCTGCTGTCTTGGCTGCATGTTTTGAAAATGTACTTTGGTTTGGTTTCCGTTCCAAATCTGAGGTCGTTCCAAAGGCTGTCACTTGTTCCAGGAAAGCAATCTGCACTGCCACAGCATTCCCGAAGCTTGTAGGGGAACACGCCTGTGCATTCTTGTCTTGTCTTTGTTCTTGGGCCAGCAAGGACGGGAGACAAAAAACACTGCTGTCTGTGTCAAACACAGCCTCAGTCTGTGAGCTTTGAGGCCCCAAACGCACTAGCAGGGTTTACTCAGGCTGTGGCTGTCTCAGGATGTTCCAGGACTAAGGGGACACCAGTTTCTGGTTCTATTGTGCTCTTCATGTGATGTTCTTATTTGTTCGTCAGTTCAGAGATTTTGGGAGCATGAACTTTGACTGGTCACTGGTCATCAGTTGCTATGCTATAATGGTTCAGTAGCAATAAAATAAATTTTAATACCCTACATGTTTTTATAAAAAATGTCACAAGGCTTTTACTGTAAAACTAAACCAAGAGCCAGACAGAAAAAATGTATCTATTAAAATACGTTTAAAACTGTATATGATATAAACACTACATCTGTATACCATTTTAACATGTTTTGCTGTAGAATCAGAAGGTAGTTCTGAATTAAAGTATTTTCATATTGTGCAGTATGTGGGTAACCGTGCATGGTCAGTTCACTGCAGTCCCCCTTTGTTGTATCTGGGTTTATTGGTTGTGATGTTGGTGACAGAACGGGGTTGCGGTCAATTTCAGTTAAGACGTGGCTAACAAGTAATCAGTGCTGATTTCTGTGCAGCAGAGCACAAAAGTAAGAAAAGAAATTTATCTCCCCCAGTTGGACATCTGCACCAACATGACATTTAATGCATCTATGCAAAGTGGAATTTCCTCGCTTTTGCCAGAGCCCACCCAAAGACAGTCCAACACCCACATTTCAAAAAGGCAATAATACTTCCCCACCTACAATAAGCAAAGATCTCAGCTTGTAGCCACTCTGGGGACTAGGTCTAATTTAACAAGCTATATTCTCTGTGTCAATAATTTAATATATTTTATAATCGTGTATAATATTATATAAATAATCTGATGCAGATGCTATTTTAATATAATCTAGTCACTTTAAAAGGGATTCAGAGTTTATTTGTTTAGACTTTGTTTAGAATTGAGGCTTACAAAACAGGAGAGAGTGAGGTAATAGCTTTTCCAACCAAAGGCCAAACTATCATCCCAGCTGCATTTAGGAAGAGATGAAGGAGGTCTGGGTCCTGCTGGGGAGATTTACTCCTTCTGTCGCGTGTATTGGTTGTCAATTTTCCAATTATTCAGTCTGAGAAACTGGAAGGTCCAATGTGTCAAAGGCTGCATTACATGTGCACCGATACGTCAGCCAAAGATGCTGTTTTGTGGATGATTGAGCTGCTTGTTCTTCAGGTCTCTTCATCGCCCCCCCCTCCCCCTACACTATTTATTCACCTATTATATTTTTGAAGGAAATGGCAGCAGGCTTTATGATGTCATCAGTCTTACTCCGAGGACAAAGAACCTGATGAGGTCACATGTTTGCTTGGGTTTCTCCCAAAATACTGTTTAGTGCTATATGCAATTTCTCAAACAAGTGCATACCAGATTTTCACAACTGGTGATGAAGAGAGATGAATACCTTTAAATGTTCTAGATTTCTGAGATGTGGTTTACAGCTCTAACTGTGTTAACTATTGCTTTAAGAGGATCATTATGCTTTGCAACCTATTTATTCCAAAACTGGCACAACAGGAATAATTAGAACAGCATGTTAAGTAACTTTTGCTGAAACTTCAGTGTGCCACGGGGGAGGCTACTTATGCCAAACACTGAAAAACAGCTATATAAATTCTTAAGGAACTGAGACTGATTGCTAGCCAGGAAAATGGTTCCTTTCTAAAATCTATTGTTTATTTATTTATTTTACAGAAATTGCAACAATCTATGTTATCTGATTAAAAGTCAGAATTCTACTTGACTGTTGCTAAAAGCTAACATTATCCCACTGTTTCTTCAGTCGTTTTGTTCCTGATGGAATGTTATACATATCAGTAGAAAACCAGGACCAGTTGTCACTGAAGTTGGAGGTATGCTCATGAAAAAAAAAAAACTTAGAAATTACATGTTTTTCAACAGTTGTGCACATTACTATGCACCCTTAAAATGTTTTTACTTTAAACTGAAACAAATTATATCTACAAAGAACAAACGTGCTCGATCTAAATTGGAAAAAAAAACCCTACATACACTCAGTAATCTAATCAAACTAAATGCACACTGTAAACAAAATATCTTCCAACACCCGAAGATAGCTGTTATCCACCAACCATACGTACAGAATAAATTCTGCAATCAGAATAATTAGCTTCTTCATAACATGGTATTATCTTTTGATTTTACTCTTACTTCTGTGATTAACGTTGATCCTGACCTTTTGATTGCCCCGTTCCATAATTGCAAGCAGAGGAACGAAAGGGAAGTGAGAAATAATTACATTTCAAATCCCTGCAATGTACACAGCTGAGGTCGGAGCAACTGTAAACGCTGGCTTGTTTGTTAACAACACAGCTCCGTTACGGTCCCGAAATGAATGGAAAACGGATCCTGGCCACCGTGTGGCCGTGAGTTTGATATGAATCCTGTCAATAGAGATCGGCAGATCGCAGTGAGTTTACATTTTCCAGCGTTACCCAATGGTCTCGGTGGGAGCAAATCCCGAGATGTCACTCATGCCACACTGATTTAGTGTATTCTCACATTTCCTAATAAACACGACACGTTTAAAGCTAACTTTTATTTTCAAGAAAAAAGAAAGAAGCAAATGAACGAAAGGAAAACATACGGAAGCCGTGAAGTTTGGAGAAATCCCGGGAGTCACCATACGCACTTGATCGAGAGCGACAGATCCTGATCGATCATATTTCCGAAGGAGAACGGATATTTGTTGATTGCGCAGACTTAAAAATAAACCTCCGAACTGAACAGATAAACAAATAAATAATTCAGACAGAGGTTGAGAGCAAACAGAGAGGCAGCCGTAGGAGAGCAGAAAAGGCAGCCCCGTCTGTGAGGACAACTTAACCTGTTGAATCGCGGGAGCTGGCCGCACAGCTGTAAATAATGAACATCACAGCTGGCATCGGTGTCACCCACGATAAGGGCTACAGCGGAGCTCGAGGCTCTGCAAGGTGAAAACCTGTGACATGAAAGCAGTGCTGCTCTTTGTACTCCCAATCACATTATTACTAAAACAAGGGCAACAGAGAAAGAGGCGTCAGCAAACCTGAAAGCTCAGTTACGAAAAATTATTGTGCAGTCAAAGTGCAATTGATTTCAGTTTCGGGGACTTTCTAGAAGGACTCATTAAAACTTGTATCTTCACATATGACAAAGATGTGAAAAGTATGTAACATGACGTGATTGTAAAAACAAACAAACAAACAAACACATCTCTGTGTAGATTAATAATTTAAACAATGTTTTCAGTCAGGACAAAAAAAAAATTAAATGGGGTCTTCACCAAATATCTACCACAATAAAACTTTGAAACACAGAAAATGAATAACTCACCGGAGCAAATATCACCATACACATTTAAAAAACCAGAAGACAAGCCAATCTCAGTCCACTGTAGAATTGGAGCTTCTTTTTCATACTACCTCTGCTGCTGCTAATATTTGTCTTCAAAATAAAAAGAATTTTAAAGGCCTCTCCAAAACAATCGAACGGCTTCTGACTTCCAGTGTTGCAGAGTCAAGAGAGGACTGATATTCAGTGCTCAGACAAAGTGGAGGAAGCACCTATCAGACGTTCAGAATCTCCCCCCTCTCTCTCTTTCTCTCTCATTCTCTATCGTTCTCTCTCTCTCTCTCTCTCTCTCTCTCTCACACACACACACACACACACACACACACACAAAGACTGCAGCTTGCACGCTATAGTTCATTGCTTCAAATGAGGTTTACGTGCATAGACACACTCACACATGTGCACACACACACATGCACCAGGGCATACACACATGCACATGCAAGCACATAAACACATAAACACACACACACACACACACACACACACATACACACACACTAAGATACATAGACTCACTTCCCACCACTCAGTGGGAAGGTCCAGTTTTAGCTCTCATCCTCATGCCAGTTCAAACAGATTGCATTTACTACAACACATTAAGTAGAAGCCACACCCTCCCCCTCCATTTCAAAGTGAAACAAGGCAAAATCCCATATCTTCCTGCTTCTTAAATGTAATACATCATTTATTACACTATTATAGCTTGCTGGATAGATCACGTATTTACAGGTAAGTCATATAATATTAATATTCCAAAATCTAAAGACATTAATGTTACAAGCTCGAAAACACTGTATGACTCTGTGCCTACAAACCAGTGTTTTATAAATCTTAAGAAATTAAGTGTGTTACAGAGATCTGTGGGATGGACAATATTGCTCATTGAGACATCTTTGTCAGGGTGGTGCATGTATTATTATTTTTTTGTCATTTCGTTATACAGCTTTGGGTTCATCTTGAGTCCCCAAATAACGAGTATTCAATATAAACGTATTTATATGAGATGAATAAGAAACGAACAAGGACTTTTAAAACCACATTTCACTATCAGCTTATACATAATGAAAACATGATGTGTGCAGTCATCTCCAAAATTTGATATAATTTATATTGTAATAATGAATGTCTGAAGGAGAATAAACTCACTAGTACAATAGAATGATGCATAAAAAAAGGTTATGCTGTAGACTTCTGTGCGTGTGCATTCTTGTGAAGCCAGGTCAAGGTGTTCAGCTCTTAGTCATTAGCTTCAGCCACTCAGGAGCCCACACCTGTTCTTTGTACACTTTAAGTCCTCATGTTAATTTAACGTGCCTTGAACATAAGCAGCAAGCTGTCCAAGATGCTAAAATGTTTGCCTCAGTAATTACAATATGCCACACTGTGTCGGCTTGGGTCTGGAACAAAATTACTGTGTGAGAAACTCTAGTAAATGCCGTCTTTTAGAGAAGGATTAATAAGTAGGAGGAATGGGTGGTGTCAGGAATTATGTCAGGCTCTTTTTGTGCTGCAAGGTGAGGAAAAGCTGCCCGCACCTGCAATACAGCCTTTGCCATGTACACAAAAGTAAATCTGTTGGAGGGAAACCAGCAAAATTAATAATAATAATAATAATAATAATAATAATAATAATAATAATAATGAGGATGAGGTGATATACAAAATACTTCAGAGCATATACCAAAAAAGAGCTGCTGACCAGCTCCACGAAATGCCCTGGAATTTCACGCAAGCCAAGGCTTTGTGTGAAGAGCATGTTATCTAACACGTGGCAAATGGACAACGGGCATGGCTCCATTGTTAATGCCAGTGAAACTGCAGGGCCACCAGGCAAGCTCTGACAAGACCCAGCTAACAAACTGGCCACCGGGCACGGCGTTCACAAGCCTCTCTGGAGTTAGCCCCTTCCCTCGCCGGTCCCCTAAAAGTGTCAATCAACCAGCTGGATAGAAATGTACCAAATGTGTAACAAAGCAATGCCAGAAGCTTGAGATGCTGGATGCTAACATCTCAGGACGTTTGCTGCCCCCCTGTAAGGCATAAAATATAAAAATAAATGTTACAGTTGGGGTGGTGGGGGGATGTGAAGTAATATCCAGGTTACTGTGTTCTCTAAGTAGGGGGTGGAGCATGACCCACTGGCCCTAATTCAGCTTTGTTGTTTCAGCCTGTGCTAGTTTACAACTGTGTCCAGTCTGAAAGGCATGAACAAAATTATAGGATGCTGCTCTCCAAAGGCAATTGTCCAGGTTTAACAGATCAAGCCAGGGCACGGCTGTATAAGAATAACTTGCCATCGAGCTGGTACGGCTCTCGTATGGAGGGAGGATCGCAGCAAGCTTCTCCTACAAGCTCTAGGAAACTTAGCTGGTGAGCTCACTTTTAAAACTCATTAACAATCGAGACAAGCCTTCTTCTAAAGGCTGTTTAAAAAAAACATAATCACCACAATTAGTGCTGACATCTAATTAACATTCCACTTCCTTAGTAGCAGCTGGACTGCCAGCTTGCTGGAGACAAAAAAAAAAAACCAAGAAAAAGGACTGTAGGTTAGGTTCAGTGGACTTGATTGATGGTAGAAGCTCATTTTAAGTATGCAAACATAAATGGGTCACTCGGCAACAGAACACATGCACACAAATCTGTACAGATATTGACACACTTGAGTAATGCATATGAAGGATCACATTCAGTCTTCTCAAAATGTGTCACGGTATTCAGTGTGCTTCACCTCACTCTACAAAATTGTGCGGGAAAACATTGCCAGTTCATATCAAGGAGCAAAAAACATAAGCACGTTCTTGTTACTGCCCTGTGTGGTAACACTGAACTGCAGAACAGAATGTTTTACTTTGACGCAGAAACATAGAAAAACCTGCTAGCAACTTGCATCCCCTCTGTAGAGTTGCCATGGCAATGCTGGCACAAAAATTCTGAATGGGATTGAGGTCTAGCAGTTTCTGGAAGAGTATGATGGGTAACTTAAACCACTTCTGCTTCTTAAACCTCTTGCTTGCAGCGTGTCCTCGGAGGAAAGGAGCTTTATGCTTTTTGAAGACTTATCTCCCATTGGGCGAAATTGTAGGCTTTTATGTAAGCTGTCAGGGTGCAAATGCACTGTGCCTTCTGACAGTCTTCTAATGAAACAAATAAACCCAGACCATGCCAGGAAAAGGCAGCAAACATATGCATGAAATAGGGAGGGGGCAGTGCCTGTCTTGGGAAAGACATTCAAGTGACTCATATCGACTCTCTCGCTTTTCATCCTTATCACTTGCTTCTCATTCCACGATCAATTTGAACACTTTTCTTTTGTTTCAGTGCTATGTTCTGGGCTGAGACACTGCAGAAGCAAGACCAAACCTGAAACTAAATAGTCTTAGACTAAAGTAAAGTGACTCAGCCCTTTTCTTATGTTGTCATTAGGTAAAACGCCCTGTTTAGATTTTTAGATTTGTCTTGCTTTTTTTATTTTGTCAGTACTGTTGTTTCCTAATTAAACCCAGACACACATCCTACTCTTCCAATGACCAATAATTGTAAAAGATAAAAATTTGGGGATTCTACAAAATGGAACTACCATGGTTTTATGTTGGCCGGCCCATTTCTTGAGGATGTTTGGACAGGGCTAATCCTCCATTCTCCCAGCACCACTGGGTTGGCAAAAGCTCTTGTTGGGTTTTATTTCCTTTTAACTATTTTCAGTGACAAAAGACTTTGATGATCCCTTTTGTTATGCATTCTGTGCAAGCAACTTGGCAGAGCGGCAGTTTCCATTTTCCATCAGTCATGATGTCTAGCCTTTGTCTCCAGGCTGCACTTACCCCTGAGATTGTGATGTTGTAGCGTGTTTTGTTAAATGTGTATCATAAGTGCTACCTCAGTCTGCTCAAGTCACCCACTGAGTTTTCCTGTTATGACCAAGGTGTCTCATAACTCTGAATTGTAGGGGTTTTTTTCATATGCAAAGGACAACAGGGTTTGCTGGGAGGATACATTCACAGTTCACTTTGCAGTTACTCTGCCTCCATGTTGGCTCAATGGGTAGAGTATCAGGCTGGGATGCAGAAGTCTCCCCATTTGGACCCTGGCCCAGCTGCCAGGTGTGTCCTTGAGCAAGTCACTTAGCACCAGCTCCCCAGGCGCTGTTTGTGCCTGCCCACTGCTCCCCCCAGGGGGATGGGTTAAATGCAGAGAACAAATTTTGTTGCAAAATGTATATGTATACAATGACAATAAAAACTGACTGATCGATTATTTTTCCCCCATCTTCAGATTCTTTCCTGGTATTTTGTACACACAACTCAGTCATGAGCTACTGCAATTCCCAACATTAACTACCTTACTTGGTCTGTTTTTTGCACCCATCTCTCATCCTGTGATGTCTTATATGTAATGAACCCCTGCTGACACCCCTGATGGAAAAGTGGAATGGAAAAGGGCGGCCCCATGGTCTACTTCAAAGGCACAGTGGGAAGTGGGTCATGTGACTGGCACACAGGTGACATCACAACTGTGATCACGGCATTCTTATCAGACCTGCTCTGGCTCTTGCATTCAGCAAAGTACATGGGCTACATGAACACACACACACACACACACACACACACGAGCATGCATCCCTGTCACTGATTCTTTTCGAAGGACACCTAAAGATATGTGCCAGGGTCAAAATGAACACTATTCTTTTGACACAAGAAGCTGGCATAATGATGTTAGACAAAATGCCATGAGTATTAATATAAATGGAATATCGGTGGAATCACTGGCCAACAAATTTTATGAAAAATTTTGTTTCCTTTACAGTTTTTGGAGAAACCACTAGATTTTCACATGCTGAACACAAATATGCATTTGTAATTTCTGTATCACGTAGGGTTTTTCCAGCATAGACGGACTCCGCTTTCCCTGCTAGCGTTTCTCAATGTTGGCTATGTCTTGGTGAAACCTTTCACCATATTCGTCACTTACTGTGCTGAGGTAGGCTGGGAAGAAGTCCATGTGGGAATGAAGAAAACGTGTCTTCAGTGACATTGCAGTTCATTGCCTGGAGCAGACTTTCAACCTCTTCAACATAGTTTGGTGCCTTGTATTTGCCCAGAAAGTTACACAACGTTCTTGAAGGTGGTCCATGCAACACGTTCAGAATCCAGCTGATAGCCATCAAAGTGATTATCCTTCAGAAAGTAATTTTTTTTAGGAATATAACATGCAGGTAAGCAGGGCCGTCTCTGGGTTTATCTGAAACAGAACACTTAAAACACTTAGAAAAGCGCAGGTTCGAACTGTAAAGGCTTGATGAACCCAAGAGAGGTCCTCTACTCCAGAGCTATAGCCAGTTTCTCTCAGTACTGCTTTACTCTCCAATCCAAGCTGAAGTTTTCTCTTTCTGTCTTTTTACTTGCAGTACAATTATGTTTGGCACATACATGTACTGCGATGTTTGGTTCTGAGAATTGAATGTGTGGGTTCTGTTGACTTTTAAGTGTTGGTACTTACCCATATTTGGTAAATGGTGTCATCCTCAGACACCATATCAAATATGTGTCATTTGTCTCAGTGACCTTCTTCTGACAGGTGGCTTTGGGCTCGACTCCCACCTTGGGTCTGTGTGCATGGAGTTTGCCTGTTCTCCCTGCGCTTGGTGGGCTTTCTCTGAGTTGTTTGGTTTCCTCCCACAGTCCAAAGACATGTAGGTTAGGTTTATAGGCATTTGAAAATTGCCTGTAGAGTGTATGTGTGTGCGTGTGCCCTGCAATAGGTTGGCGCCCTGCCCAGGGTGTCCCCCGCCCTGTGCCCTGTGCTTCCTGGGATGGGCTCCAGGCTTCCTGCGACTGTGAATTGGATGAGGCAGTACAGCGAATGTTTGGATGGATGGATGTTCTTCTGTGTGGACCAGACTAGACACCATCTGTTTCTCCTGAGAACCCATTGTACTGCTCAACCATTTGGAGAATCACAGAGACTTTCTCAAGTTCTTATGGTATGAAGGCAATGACTCCATAAAAAGCACTATAGAATATTGTATGAAGGTTGTATGAGAAAGTTTGTTATGAGAAGTTTTTATTTTGACAATAGGCTTGTTTCCTTTTTCACCAACAATGAAAATTTTTGCACCCCCCCCCCCCCACAACAAAAAAAAAATCTAAACCAAACTTCACAAGGGAATGCCAAACAGCAGTCCAGTAATGGATCAGTGGGTCCAGAGAATTATGTAACATTTCAATTCAATTCAATTTTTTATATAGCGCCTTTCATAACAAATTTGTCCCAAGGAACTTAAGAATGCAGCAAACAAATATAAAGTCGGACTTAATGCCGGATGAAAGCATTGAATATCTGTTCGGCCCCACCAAGGCCGTTCAAGATCATATGGGTCATTTTGCTCTGCTCTTATAAGCTTCTTTTTAAATGCTGTACATGCTATTTTTGGCTCATATGCAAATTTTGAACCTCACAGTAAAACTGTTGTGTCTTTTTCTTCAGCCTTTTAATTAAACAATTACAGCTCTATTCCCAGTAGTTACACAAGACTAGACTGATTAAATGTCCTCATATTGCACTTTTTCCCCTCCTTTTTCAAAGCAATCAGTGCGACGGGACGGGTGAAGCCGGAGGAGTTGTAGTAATGCTCAGCCCTCGGGGCACAGCTATAAAACACAGCAGCCAGCTGTCACAAGTCACAATCTTTGTTAAAAAAGGGGGGGATGGGGTCTGAATAACCATTGACAGGCAGTAAGTTGTCAGGTGAGCACACAAAAGAGCAGCAGAAACCACGGAAGCTACCTTAACTCGGCTAGTGTCCAGAGGTGACTGTCCCACACGCCATTGGCAAAGTCTATACAGTGTGAACACAGGTCATGTCGAGTCTGAACAGAAGACGAAAAGGCCTCGGAGATGAGGGATTCAGCTCTGAGATGATTGCATACACATGAAAGCAAATTGCTGGGAAAACAATAAGTTCTTTATACATACAAAAGTGGGGGTTGAGGAGAGCCCCTGTCTCCAGTGTAAAGTGCTTTGGGTGTTTTGAAAAGCACCATATAAGTGAAATTTTCATTTAATTTCAGAACCCATACATTCAGATTTCCTAAGATTAATGAAATATGTGAAGGCACACAAACTATCCATTATCTTAACCGCTTATTCCTGGTGAGGGTTGTGGGGAAGCCTGGAGCCCATCCCAGAACACATAGGGCACGGGACACCCAGGGTGGGGCGTCAGGGCACACACACAACAGGCAATTTGGACCCCCCAGTCAACCTAACTCACATGTTTTTGGACTGTGGGAGAAAACCGGAGCACCCAAAGAAAACCCACCAAGCACAGGGGGGAACATGCAAACTCCACGCACGCAGACCCAAGGCGGGAATTGAACCCCAGGCCTGGAGGTGCGCAGCAACAGTGCTAACCACCACACCACCGTGCCGCCTGGCGCCCAAACTAATGGGCTTCATAATTCCTAGTAGCAGTTTTGACTTTCTGCACAAAAGTACTCCAGAACACCAACACAACGCCACATAAAATGTCAAGAATAAATATAAAATATGTGTCAGGGTCAGGGACAAATACAGTGGGGTAATACATGTAAAATCATACCAATGGACATCCTTCATGGTAAAGTTACTTTGTTATAAGAGCAGTAGTTGAAATCTAACCACATTTTATAGTTTCTACGCTTCCCCGGCTGGGGTGCTTTCACCTCATGATCTATACATTCTCTCATTTGCTTTAATGTGAGCTGAGACACTGTTAGGCAAATTCAAAACCTCATCCATACTGCCACACATTAAAAAGCACACAACCCCCACCCCTCTATACACACAGTGTACCAACACCCCCACCCCCCTCCATACCCATACAGTGTACCAACACCCC
>JABJVR010002343.1:0-12108 GCA_025773905.1 Chitala chitala
CCCCCCCCCCCCCCCCCCCCCCCCCCCCCCCCCCCCCCCCCCCCCCCCCCCCCCCCCCCCCCCCCCCCCCCGCCCAAGTCCAGCCCAGAGCAGTGAATATTCAGCCACAGGCACCATTAGCGAAATGTGGACAGCCAGAAATCCTGTCTAGGTTTATATCCTAGCACACCTTGCAAACGGAATACTGATGTTCCCGTGCAGCTGGCAGTGGACATTTATGGCGGTGTGCCCTTTGCATGTCGACACAGGCATTCAGCAGGATATGGCCAGACCGTTTCCCTGTTACATTGCTTTTCGCATCGCCCCGTGTCCACCACTGTTGTATTTTTCCCCACGATGGCCTGAGTGAAGTGGTCTAGATATAAGCGTCAGGTCAGAAGTACCTGGTCTTTAACATGCTGGAGCGTGAATCTAAAACTGACATCAATGTTTATATAACACATACATAAAACAGGTGCAGAATGGTGTGTGCTACAACCAGGCTGAAGTAATTTGATTGGAATCTGATTGGATGTTGGAACTCCCACGTTTGGTTGAGAGCCACAACAGAAAAGCGCCAACGTTAAGGGGCTCTGCCAGAGGATGACATCCCCTCTTCTTCCACGAACACGCACCCCAGTGCTGAGTGTGTCACAGGGCAC
This sequence comes from Chitala chitala, assembly GCA_025773905.1. Taxonomy (NCBI): domain Eukaryota; kingdom Metazoa; phylum Chordata; class Actinopteri; order Osteoglossiformes; family Notopteridae; genus Chitala; species Chitala chitala. Next base: position 642 of record JABJVR010002343.1, read on the forward strand.
TACACACCCGCTCAACGGTGCACAAATGTGGGACAAACATGCCTGCTCAGAAAAACAAGAAGTACACTAACACACACATTCTTTATCTCTCTCTCTCACACACGCACACACACACTACCACAAACACACGCACGCACACACAAAACCATGCATGCAGTATTTCCTTGGTAACGGTGTCCAGGAGACAGTTCTGGAGACCACAGACCAGGACCTGGACACTAAAGCAGTGTGACCACCCCAGTCCCCCACACCCTGCCATTTCACTTTCCTCTTCCCTGAGCCAGGGGAGTCTGTGAGAGAGACCCAGACCACAGAGGCTGATGGCCCACACTGCCATTTTTCACCCACCTCCGCCTGTCTGCCAGGCAGCTAACAAGCACTTTGCAAATTACCCCTTGCTTTCACCCTGGTTTATATTTAAAAATAATTAAAGGCATCGGGGGGTGCTGTGGTTCAAATTCTGCTTTTGTGATCTAACGGGTACAAGTTTGGATCCCCAGAAAGTACGAACACAAAAGCAATATAATGTCAGTAAGAATTCAGCTGTGTATAGGGATAAAGAGGTATAACTAAGACTGTAATCCTTTCTTGCAAACCGTCTAAGGGGGAAAAAAGAAAACTCCTGGGCAAATTTTCTGCGACTGTAATGTCAAAGCTTTTTCAAAGAAAGTACAGCCTTGGCTGTTGTCAGTGCTGCACAGGCAGACAGGAAGTGGGTGGCGTTCAAGGCCAAGAGTGTGCAGTAACGTCAACGGGCGGCAGACGTACAGCGCTGCAGGACGAAGCCTCGAAAGTGAGGGCTTCGGCATGCTCCGCCGGCCATGGCCCGACAGACTCCGGAGCACAAGCACAAACGCCCCGCGGAACACGACTTCCCGCACTGAAAGGGTCTCCCACAAACAAAATTCTCCCTATTCATCTTCCTCAAGGTCATCCTCGCTCCTTTTTTCTGTGCTCAGCGCTTATTTTTGTTGCAAAGTCCTACCATGTTGACTAAATCTTATCTGTCACAGCGGAGAAAGAAGAGTCCCAATCCCAGCAGATTATGTCTTCCAGGGGCACAAATATGGAAGCAGAGAAGATTATATAAAACAGCCTCTTCAATGGGAGGAAAGTACACAAAGAACTTTACTTTCGGTCGAGTTTTCGGTCACACTTTTTTTTTTTTTTGCTCAATCATATCTAAAGGCTTGTATCAAAACACTGGGGTCCTTGGAGTGAAACTATAATTGGATGAAACCAGCTGTGCTCTTAATAACAGAGCGGGTTGAGCCTCTCTTATGATCAGGCAAATATCTGAATCAACCCGGGTCCTGTGACGGAACGGAACACCTCTTAAATCTACCCTAAGGCAGCCAGCACTGCATGGTTCGTCTTCATCATAAAACTAGCACCCCTGCCAATTACCTCCTTGTGCTTGCGCGCGCACGCACGCACGCACGCACACACACACAAATAGAGGACACAGGTACCTACGGCACTAGCTACATAAAAGAGGCAATTCTGGCTCTGTGCTGGACTCCAGTTTGTAGCAGGTTCACTGTCATTTAATCCCAGTGCTGTGTAATGAATGTGCTTTGCTATATGCAAACTGCCTGTGTCACTGGATCGGTTGAACAACCTGACTGTAACAAAATGCTGAACCTTTGGTTACAGTCAGGTTGTTTGACAGTCTCATTGTTGACCTGAGCAGATCATGCAGTCAGCCTTGTGTGGACCCATAATGTGAGAGGTCATCCAGAGTTAGCCTTGTCATCATCTTCCCTGCTGAATCACTGGCGTTACCAGAAGCTGGGGCCTTGAGCAGACAAAGCAAAGGGTTATAACGCACTACAAGCACAGAGGACATTAACTCTAGGCCTTGCTTGAGGCTATATGAAAAATATTAGCCCAAATATTAGCATTTGCACAGAGAGGCAAGGGAATGTGAACACTTACATGCAATTGATTTACTGCCTTTCAATGCTGCGTGGTGTGAGGAAGACCCCAGGAGGTAGAGGACGAGGTTGTGGTTCAGACATGTGATATAATAGCAACCCATCCAAAACAAACCCCTTGTTCAGGCCTGGATCACACTGCAAACATTTTCTGGTATATAAACTTTGTAAAGTAAATAACCAAACTATGGCAGAATCCACAGATGTCATTTAGCTAAAAATAATTTCTGCCCGGTAAGGTGTTTGAGGATTTATCAGCGATGGTGGCCTGCATTAGCGGAGCAGAGTCTTCCTCAGCACTTTTCACGTCTGCCGCTGCGCGCTTCTTGGCGAAGCTGGCGGAGAGAGAGCTGTCACTTTAAATCACCGCTCGGCCGTGGCAGCCCAGGCACCGAGCAAAGCACGCTCGCCCTGTTGGCCCCTTCGGGAAACTTAAAAGACGACCCATGAGGCACTGTGACCCCAGAGTGTTTTCCTGAGGCCACAGGCAGGGACGTCATCGATGGGGCCGCGATTTAGTAGAAGGCAGCAGACAGAAGAACAGGGTTGTCTAAGGGAGAGCGCTGCCATGGCGACGTGTTTGGAGCATAGCTGATAACGTGACACAATTGCGTTATCTCAGGAGTTGACCTTACTCCTGCTTGTCTTCCTCCTTCTGGCAGACTGCAAACCACTGAAAACAAACCACGGGTAGAGACATAGACCTAAAAAATCCTTCCTCTCAACCAGTGCTGGAGAGGGAGAGGAGTCCGCCATATTGTCTGTGTACAGCGATAACCCCAGACGTAGGGCACAAGGCTATTATCCGGGGGACACAAATTATCTGAGAGCAAAGAACCATTATTTAATCCCCGTGATTTCTCATCGTGGGCCTTCTGCTGAGTCATGCTACAGTGGCACCTCGCAACTCCATGGGGGTTTTCGGCTTGCTGGCTCACCCGAGGCGTTCTTCGGCTGTCCATTGGAGTCCACCGATGTGTACATGACATACGGGCCGGGCTGGTTCACACCGAAAGGCTGGAGGGGGGAACAGAAGAAGGGAAAATTAGGAACCTCCTTCGGACCACATGGGAACAGCTCAGAACCAAAATAGACATAAAGCAGACAGACCCTGTAGGAGAACCATTCCATCAGGCCCTGTTAGAGGAGGAATGGAGGGTGTATGGAGGAGCGGAACTCACCAGGAAAGTGCAAAGCACTAAAGAAAAGACGACCTATGAAAACAGATCTAAAAACACAAGAGTAAGACAGGCTGTATTGAAAGACTATTAGAGATGTTTTAGAGATGAGAGTCCCGCCAAATGCACAGTATTCATCACAAAGGTGGCAGGCAGTAAAGCAATGGGGTATATATGCATATGGGCAAAGTTTAGTAAAGTACATTTTAATCAAACTCTTTACAAAGTCTTGCTTTAAAGATGGGAGAAAAATGAACAGGTTTAAGGGGTTTCGGCACAATGAATGTGCAACAGGCGTGAAACATTAACAAAATTCCAGGCTGGCCAAGCTCCGACAATTCCTGTCATTGTCAGCACAGCTTGTTTTCACTTCAGCTTGAGCACAGTCGGGGGGGGGGGTTGCCTATTCAAACCGTGCACCCTGTGCCCTCTCCGCAAATGTGTCATGTTTTAAAATAATGCCAAGTTAACAAGCACCTCCAAAACAAAAAAAAAAAAAAAAAAAGTAGCTGAAAGGCTTCTGTCAACAAAAGGACAAGTGTTGCGTCGTTAGCAAGCGTGGAAATTCAGCTGCAGCTACGTCCCCATTTCTAAATAATTAATTCCTTACTGCCTCTAACAGTAATCCCACAAAATGGTAACGAATTGAATTACTCAGGAAATCAGACATTAATTTTTAAACGGTTTGGGGACGAAATCCGCCCTGTGATCTTTAAATGTATGCTACGTAAGCAAAACAGCGGCGTGGGGCCGAAACGCGTAGGAGCGCGACGAGAGCTCGGAAACGTGGGAGGACGTTACACAACGGTGCTTAGTGGCTCGTTTACCTGACCTTGCCGCTATCATTCAGCGTGTATCTTTAATGAGAGATTTGAGGCTTGTTTCAAGTTCACGGGGTAGTGCTAACAAGCCTCTGATAAATAAAGACGGTTTCGGTAACCTATGTGGTTGACAGAAATTGCTGTGGCCAAGGTGAAATTACCCAAGCCAGTATATCATGAAAGGCTAGCTCTACTGCTGTATAAAAAGAGGGTAAGGATAAACCTCAGACCCCTTTGCCAGTGTGCATCTCCCTAATGCTCTCTGAAGCGGGGAAATTATGAAGCCATCATGAAGGGGCTGTATGTCTCTTCATTAGCCACCTGACATGTAATAAAGAGCCGTATTTGTTTGGTGAACCTGCTGGTTTTACTGCCTAATGAAAAAGTATCTTTGCCTGTCAGGGGCAGTACAGCTTACTGATAACAAGACAGGGGATGTCTGACTCCCCCTAGACATGTGACCGCTCAGAGCAAGACAGACTCCACTCTCTTGTCAAGGAGGAAGGGTCACACGCCACGTGCCTCTTTTCCCAAAGAGGGTCCCCAAACGTGAGCTGAAAGCGTGGGGGGGGAACCTAGATCGGGATAACACTGAGAATTGACAGGCCGTGTGTCATTACACACACAGGGGAGCGCACATGCTGAATGAGGCTTCCTCAGCTGTGAAGAAAGGCCCTGTGGCATATTTGATCGGGCACTAAACCACCACTTCCTGCCTAAACCTGCACGACCTTGACAAGGCAGCTCCAGCCGGCTCCTTGTGGAACACACTGACCACTCAGGCTTCAATTTTCAGCAAAGTCCTTTTACAGTATATGTCCTCCATATGTTCACCTCCTTGACCCCACTTTATGGTCCATACCCTGTTCTGTCCTGTTGTTTTCCGTTTCCCTCATGTCCTTCACCCCACTTTGTCGTCTATCCCCCATTCTATCCTCTTGTTTTCTGCGTTTCCCTCACATCCTTCACCACACTTTACGGTCCCCCCCCCATTCTATCCTCTTGTTTTCTCTGTTTCCCTTACCTTCTTCACCCCATTTTATGGTCCACCCCCCGTTCTATCCACGTTTTCTCCGTTTCCCTCACGTCCTTCACCCCACTTTGTCGTCTATCCCCCGTTCTGTTCTGCTGCTTCCTCACTGTTTCCCTCTTTCTCAGGCTTGTCCTTTGGTCCACCTGTCTTCCCTCCCTCTGCCTATCTGACTCATTCTTCTCACCAGCCTGCTCTCCTTACAACTTCTGTTTATCCTCAGTATTCCTCTCTTCCTTTTCAGCTCTCTCTCTCACAGGACTGCACAGAAGTGTTTCAACCTCCTTAAATATAAGCTAAGAGAGAGATGCTCTCAGGAGGTAGTCCAAATGAGCATAAATTCAGGAAAAACTATTCTGCTAAAATCTGTTTAAAACTGCCAAATTCCCGTCTCTCAGCCTAACTGCATCATGCGTGTTGGCCTCAGACCCCGCCACACAACCCCAAAACAAGTACTGACCCCTGCTGGCTCAGATGGAGACTCCACAAAACCCACCCAGAACCTAGCAACCCTAGCAAAGAACTTCCTGCTGGCCGAATCTACCCCAGGCTCACCTTGACTTTTTGAGGACAGTCGTTGGAACACAGGCCGCTGAGCACTGGGGGGGAGAGAGAGAGAGAGAACACGCTGTTAGGTCACTTTATCAACAAAACAGAGCGTTGGTATCAACACATCAGTCGTTGACAGGAGTGTCTGAGGCTCTCGTTTTGCACGCCGTTATGGGGAAACGCAGAATGAAGGCTGTTTCGTTAGCAAGCTCAGTTCGCTGACAGATGGATCTGAGCCCTTGAGGCATTCCGGGCACTATCCGTATTTCTCTAAGACTGAGAAAACATCAAGTAAGAACAGCGGCTTTGCTGGAGGTATTATAAAACACTGAAATAAAATTATAAATGCATAATTCTCGCAAATCTCCTCACAAACAGCTCACTTTATTATTTGTATTATTTTTGCCTTTGGAGGATAAGCATGAACACGACTTCTTAAAGGAATAAAGCTTATTTACAGAATATCCAGGGGAAAAAAAAGATTTGCAAGTTAATGAAAATACCAAAATACTATCCATAGCCCTCTAAGGAGGCGCGCACACACACACACACTCGCAAGCACAATGAGGAGCTGATACTGAAGAGAAGAACAAGCAGTCCTGCAATAAAGAGAAACAAATCTGATGTGATGACAGAGAAGAAACGGTCTGACCTCTTCACCTGCAGCAGACACTGAAGGGCAGGCAAGTCAATGCCACCTGGCAGATGGCATCAGCAGGTGACCTTCACTTTTCCAGGCTTGGCATTTGCTTGATGTGCATGCAGACACAAACGCGTGCGTAAATGCACAAACACACGCATGCACACATGCACGCATACACGCACGCAGGAACACTCCCGTCCAAATTCACCTTGAGGAAAAAACACAGTTCACACTACAGAGACCACACACAAACACACTAACACTAGTTCTCAAATACCCACAATAGGCGTTCACATGCAAGTTCCTCCGCAGACTAAGCTGTACGCATGCTTTAGCTAACATACACAATGTAAGCTTTTAATGGCAGCTCACAGCTTTAGTATAGCCCCCTTCTGCCGCCAGAACCCCCCACTAATGTTATAGAGTCTTTGCTTTACAGAGCTCTACCTTAAAACCTAAATCTAACATTTACAGCCAGCAAATGTTGCACTGTTTACATTTACAAAATGCTTTTAATGCACTGGTGTAACGTAGGTTAAGCGGTTCTTTTTGAACAAACAGAAACACATCTCAGAGCTGCGCCCCTCCAAGGATGAGAACAGGAGACGTTCTGGCCTGGCGCCACAATGCCACAAAAGGTATGAACATACGCCGTGGGTATCGGCGCACACACAACAAAAGCGCGGCAACAGCGCTCCAGCGAGTATAACTGTGAGCACGCAGAGCTGAGCGATCTCATTAATCGTTAATCAGGAGCAGGAGGAACGGCCATTTGCATACTGATTGGCTCCTCTAAGACTCTGCCTGTTGACGTTGTGCTGATAACTGTGATCGTAATTAGAATTTGGGATGCTCTGTCAGACGGCGTCGAGGCCGGTGCCTCCGCTTACGAAAAACGCAGGTGTCAGGAATGGCCACACCCTCACCGGGGTGTGAGCCGAAAATGCATGGAGCCGATTCAAGGACATGTGACCATGAAAACTGAAAAATTAAGGCGACTTAGATATTAGAAATAACAGCTCTGTTCTAAATTAGCCTTCAGATAGTGACCCATGCTATCTGGCTGTGTCAACACTGACTCTTTCTGTTCTTACAGATCCCTGGTTGCAATTATGATAAGCCATATATTCCTTTGAAGTTTGTGACCATTCACAGACCCTGATTCCCTGTCCTGACATTTAGCACTGCGCCTTACAGTTCTTTGAAGTTATTGACTATTTGTTAGCCCTGTTAATAAATATACAATATTATTGGTGGATCATATACAAGGACAAATCATTGGGGGAAAAACTCTTTGACCCTAATAAAACAAAGTGCTGCCACAACCAATCTGAAGAGCAGCGACAAGATTGACAGTGCTTAAACAATGCAGTGTTAATAAGTTCATGTATCAGTCTGTAAATCCACAACTCAAACGTCAGTGCACCCACTGCCTCAGCCACGATACTTGGACATGAAGGGAATGATTTCTTTTGAACCTGGGCATTTTAGCAAACTTGCCAAAGAACCTCAACAAAGTCCATTCTTGGAAGTGAAAAAAAAGGAGTATTAAGATTGAAGTCAGTTCTTAATTTTCTAGATAAGCTCTTTTGCAATTTTGGACTGGCTTTGCAGCCATGTTAATCCATAAAACAGCCTGTCACTACAGATAAATGTATTTGACAAGCTAATCAACAACAATATAAATAAGATGGTTATGTCAGTGTGTTCATTTCCCTAAGACGGAGATGTAGTCCATCTTGAACTCTTGATGAAATCCATCTTTTCGATGTTGACATGAGGAGAGGACAGCAGTTTCCTCCCAAAGAAACTCCCCAGTGCTGTGTGCTGTCTTAAGTACACCGGTGCTGTACAGGTATGTGAAATGTACAAGTTTGAAGGTCTAAGAAAAGCACCATATTCTTCTAATAAACAGATATTTTGGAACATTCCCCCACTTAACATGTCAGTATGAAAATGTCAGCATTTTTTCAAAAATTGTTAATATTCATACGTATGTGAGTTTTACTGGCTTGGGGTTACGGATAATTAATTAAAATAAGCACAAATGAGGAATTCCCACAAAACACAAAGCAAATGTTCATGAGTGCACATATGCATTTCCAATTTGAATGGTACCTTTGTGTCCCTAATTAATATTCATGGAGAGAACCCCAATTTTTCATACTATAAACATTTGCTTTAGGCAACAATTTATCCAGTCACTTCTATGGTGACACTTTTCAGGACAATTTAGTTATTAGCTGCAGTGATTTGGATTAAGAGCCTCACTTGGGAGTCTAACATACCCCACCCCCGCTGGGGTTTGGTCCAGCAGCCTTCTGACTGGTTTGAATACTCTGTGGACCCCACTTCCTGCTGACTAAATGGAGCACAGCTTTCTCTAGCTTCACTTCTCCTCACCTCTTGTGGAGAACAAACAGCAGAAACAGCCTCAAGGAGCCCCTGGTGAGAAGGGCGCCCCCCCACAGGCCAGAACCCCTTACTGAGCTGCTCCTGGTCTCTCCTTGCGGTCCTGGAGCCAGCCCAGAGCACCCCACACACACACACACACACACACACACACACACTCACACTCACTGAGAATCCTGTGCTTTCTGTACAGATGCCCTGTGCCACACACACACACACACACACACACACTCGCCGAGAATCCTGTGCTTTCTGTACAGATGCCCTGTGCCGCACACTCTCCCCCATCAGCTAAAACAACATTACTCACTTCATGCTTTGTGCACATTATTCATCTCCAGCATAATACCTCCAACACTTTCAGTCAGGTTGTTGTGTCATAATCAGACATAGTAGTTCCTCCAAACCTCCAAACAATGACCATCCAATAACAGCTGAAATACATCCCAGACCTTAATGCTGGTACAAGCAGAGACAATTCCTTGTCTAGATTCTAGAACACATTCAATTCTGGTCCTAACACTGTGTCATGCTACATTGCTGGCTGGGTACTAGACCCTGTCCAGAACATACTGCATCATACCTTTCAGCTCAGTTTTTTGTCCATCCACAGTCTACCCACAAACCAGTCTTTATGATAGTCTATGCAGAGAAAGAACATCCCAAAGAATAAGGCTGAACAATGACCAGAGCCATACTGTTTCTTGCCCCTGTTCCAAATGGCTGCACAGTAACTTCCTGTCGTCACAGACGGGACTGAAGGCTGTTTCCAGAGGCACAGTGCGGTGCATACTGATGACTGTGCACGGGAAGAGTCACTGATCAAAAGGCAAAACTGCAGGCATTCTCACGGTGTAGGCGCAGTCCCGAGTGCACACACGCACGCACAGTCAAGAGGACGTATATAACACACACGTGTATACGCACAGTCCTGAGCACACACACAGTCAAGAGCACACACATGAAGCACAGGCGCACAGTCACAAGCACACACGACACACACACACACACTCAGTCACAAGCACGCACATGACACACAAGCGCACAGTCACAAGCACGCATGCCACACACACACACACACACACACACACACAGACAAACACACACAGCTTATGTTGTAAGACTGCACAAAGGCACAGAGACAGTATTATTGTATAGTTACACAGGCAGGCAGGCAGAGACACACACACACACACACACACACACACACACACACACACACACACACAGCATGCGCTCTGTAGACACTGCCTGTATAGTGCCACTGCTCACTCAGCAACATACACTCTCACATGAACATAAGTGAGCACACAAACAGAACTTGCACTCCTTATAGTGACATGGAAAGCCCTGCTATCCCACCCTTAATTACACTGTTCACACAAGGCAGAATCATTCCATCCTGAGGTCGCTGTCTTACACAAAGAGGCCGTGCATTCACGCATGGCCACAGTAAAGTGATGTGTCACACGCAGACTTCGAAAGCTTACATCTCCAGAGCCTGGGTGCTGGAGAGCGAACTCACTCCCGAACATCGACAGAGAGGCAACGCTCGTACAATTTATGAGAGCCCATTTGCTGGGAATGTATGACAAAGAGCTGGTAACGTACACTTCACTGAGCACAGCGGAGCAGCGCTGCCACTGAACACTGCCATTTGTCATTGAGGTTGCGCAGAACAAGGCAATCTGAGAGTAGGTTGGAGAATTAAATGGACTGTTCTCTCTCCAAGCATGTCATTTCAACAACGACCTTTTTGAACAGGGATCGGGGCAGGAAAGAAAATGTTATCGAAATTACCAACTCAAAGACGGAAAAGTCAGAAGAGCAGGGAAGTGGGAAGGTGAGGGCATAAATAAGCATTTTTAAGATGCAGTAATCCAGGCTGGCTCAGATAAAATGCTTTTTCACAATTTAATGGATTCATTTGACTCATTATGGAGTCATATTGCCTCGCGCTGAAGTGTTGCAGCTTAGACCTGCTCCATATTAAAATTGATGACAAACCGTGTGCCACAGTGGCAAGTTCTCCCAGCGTCCCTGTATAAAACTATCTGTAAATCACTCACAGCGGTGTGGATGCTGCGCTTTAGTGCTGTCAGCCTCGGTTAGCTGTCCACCGCTGCTCAAGATGCTGAGAGGGCACCCTGGCGTCTTCATCAGAACATTCTAACTCATCGCTTAGAGATGAATAAGCACTCACTATTACTGTTCATTTTATTTAGCAGATCACAGTCTCAAGTGAAGTGCACAGATGCCACAGTATGCAGAAAGCAGACATTAACCTGGATGTCAGAAGTAGCCTTTGCTGTACATATGATCAAAGTAATCTGTGCGGAATTGATGGTTTTTTTTTTCCCTGGATGTCATCGAAGGTGACCTTAGGTGAACACAAACAGCAAGTACGTCTCTACTGGGACAGGTTTTGAGATGGGAAGAACAAAGAATATATCATGCATTCAACATGGCTGGTCCGCTTCACAGCCTCTCTTGCTCTCTCTCTCTTACACACACACACACACACACACACACACACACACACACACAGAAATACTCATTCTATATCCATCACACACTTACTCCCAGGCACACACATATCAACATCAATGGACAACGGTCCACGTACAAAGACCATGAACAGCTGAAGGGTTGTGTAGCTTCCTCTGTCTGTAGTGGGTCCAATCTGGACGGGCAGAAAAGCCTGAAGCTAAACATGGCCATCACCTGGATCTGCACTAAAGAAGCCTGCAGCCCTTCAAAGGGGTTCCTCAGAAAGCTCCCCTCTCCGGCTCTGGCTCTCAGCTCTGGAAGACGACCGTTGGCTGAGGGTCTGTGAGGTTGGTGGTGGTGAAAGGGGGGGGGGGGGGGGGGTAGTGGGGGGAAATGATGTACAAGGG
>JABJVR010002344.1:0-17541 GCA_025773905.1 Chitala chitala
TGTGCTCTGGGATGGGCTCCAGGTTTCCCTGCGACCCTCACCAGGAATAAGCGGTTAAGATAATGGATGGATGGTTTTGAATTGAAGGTCATAGGCATTCAGTGTTGGCTTTTGTCCTTGGCCTTTAACACATGGATGTTACCAGATTCTTTGAGTCTTTTGATAACGTTATGGTCTGTAGATGTTGATAGGCCTAAATTTCTCACAATTGCACATTGAGCAGCATTATCCTTAAACCGATTGGCTGTTTTCTCATGCTGTTCTGCACATAGGGGCAAACCTCTCCCCATCCTCACTTTTGAAGAACTGATCCATTCAAAAATGTCTCTTTCATGACTATCACCTTTTATCAATTAACTTGTTTACCCACAAAATGATTCAGTTAGTTTTTTTTTTTACTTTTTCATGGTTTCCTTGCACCTGTCCCAATGTTTTGAAATATGTTGCAGCTATCAAATTCATAATAATCATTTATTTGCAAAACACAAGTTGATCGGTTTCCACTTTAAATATGTTTTCTGTGTGCTGTATTCTATTGAGTATATGTCATGAAGTATGTGCAAATCCTTGCATTTAGTTTTTATATACATTTTAAAAAACATCCTAACTTTTTTGTAATGGGGTTTTACTTAATGATAATTTTGACTCAGTCGAAAAATGGCTGTTTAGTTCTGATGTGGTGGTCTGTCGTTTCTGTGAAACATCCTTGTATTTGCTCCTTTTTGTGGCAGAACAATTGATATGCTATGCACATTCTCCAAAACAGTGTGTCCAGCCAGAAGGTTTGGAATTTCTAAATTTGCCATAGCAGGTGTGTATCCTGTCCAGGGTGTGCCCTGCCTTGCACTCTGGGTTTGGCTCCAGGCCGCCTGTGACCCCGCAAGGATATGTGGTTTGAAAATGGACAGATTAGGGCAAATTTGAACATAATCTTCTGAAACTCCAAAGTCTTTACAGATTATGTATTGATTAAAACAAGCCTTTCAGGTTGATTCTGAATGAAGAACAGAAGAAGGATTATGAAGCAGAACACAAGCAACAGAACATGTTTGTCCTGTTGTCCTGCAATGACATAGTGTCCATGGGTTATATGTAACAAAAAGTCAATTTCTAATGTCCACAATTATGTTTTTAAAAGGGACTCGGAGCCTGACGGTAGATACTGTGTAATCAAAACAGGGTCTTCAATGACTTCTGCAAGAGATCTCAGACAGAATCACTTTTGTGGCGGCAACATAGCATATACAAGAAATTATCTTGTCTCCTTGTAAAAATATCATTGTCATTCAATCTATGCATTGCAAGCATGAGCACAAAAACTCCCCAGTCCTAAACCGCATCCAGCTCAGTTGTGCCAAAACTCATTCTCCCACATTGTTTCACCTGCTGACCATTTCCTCTTGTAGGTCTGGTTTCTTGTTGGTCTGTCCACAGCTCATGTTGCGAGGTGCTTTTGTTGCCCGGTCTGTGAACGTATCTGAGGATTTCCTGGTATCCCATGGTGCTGTTTGTTTGAATTTCCCCAGCCCAGGCTTCTATTTTTTATGTTTGCTTGTGTTACCTCTTATGGTTTTGGATTGTGTTTTGGTTTGCTAATTTTCTGGTTTGCTAACAATAACCCAAACTCTGTTCTTGTATTCTGTTTCCGGCATTCTGTTGTTACTTGAACCTAGGAAACCATCTTTAAGAGCTGTGATGGGGAAGTTTACCTAGAGACTATGTGCTGCAAATTTTTATGTAATTTAATGTTTGCTTAAGAAATTACACTAGAAATGATTTTGAAGTGACATATGCTCCTAAGGTTGTCCTTGTCTTTCATGATCTTTGGCTGTGTCCAAAACTGCATACTTCACCCTAAATTATATGACAAAAAAGAGTGCTTCCAACAATGTCGCTGTGTTTGAAACTATAGTCTGCATCAATGAGTATTTGAAAGTGCTACATCTGGTCAAAATCATGTGGAAACAATGGTCACTATTCAATCTCATAATTCCATCAGTTCAGTGGTGACGTGGCTGATTATGTCATTAAAGTGATGCTCACTGATCAATATGAACTGTGTAGTGTATCCAAAGTGTTCCATACTAATTTGAATTCCATTCTTGGTACCCCATGACATTAGAATGTGCATCCTTTTCAGCTAAGTGCTAACTATGTAGCTTTCAACTTTGGACGTGGCCTTTGTGTGCCTTTAGAACTTGGTGGAAGAGCAGAGGTCAAAAGAGAACTCTTTTGGTTGAGCACCCTAAATGTCAACCTGTCCATGTGTTCTTCAGAGTACCACAGTCCTGTGAGAATTTTTACAGAGCTGGGTTGGGTGATTTTGCGTTATGTGTGTCGTACACACTCTGCTAGTTCCACCTGTGTAATGCCACGGTGCATGCTGCCTAAGCAGAAGTGAAGCTTCCTGTGAAAAATGTGGTACTGACTGGCCCATGCCCCGTCCCCTCTCGTGATAACTACCATAGAAGTTTATTATGTAATTGACATAAAAGTGATGTGTGTTCTGCATTGTAGCAAACAAAGCCATGTTGTACAAGAGACTAGCAGCACTACCTGTAAAAAGGCTATGACCTCATCACTCACACAAGTCATTGTATTTGCAGATGCTGCTCTTTCTGGTTTTCACATCGGTTGATTTCTCAGTCTTGCTTCTTTCTTGTTCTGCATTCAGTGCTTATTCTCTGTACGTGTAACATTTATAATCGTTGATTTGTTTTATGGCATTCTGACTTCTTAGTACACTGCATTTTCTTCTTAGCATGAGTGTTCAAAAGTGGGAAAGTTAACTAAATTTGACTTTAATATATCTTGTTTTTCTTGCTTTATAAAACTAACATGTGATGCCGCTCACAAAAATATAAAGAAGGTACATAAAGAATATTTTCATGTTTTCCTCCTGAATATGAGGACTTGCTCATGACGCTGAAACTTGTCAAAGCTTCAGAAAGGCCCAGATGAATCAGCCGAGCCCAGCAAGAAATGAGGGTGGAGGCTGGAAAACGTTCCAAAGTCATAGTTTTAGGGTGAAATAAAAAAACTGGAAAAGCATTAGGTCTTCAGTTAAGATGATCACAGAAAACAAGCTTGGCAAACTTCAAACAGTCATCTCGTGCAGAGTATACGTGCAGGACCAGCAACCATAACAACCTAGCACAAAATGTTTCTGTTCTGTTAGCAAACTGTGTCTTAACAATCTACCCGTATCTGCAATATAACGACAACATCCAATATATACACTCGGAAGCTCTTGTAGATCAAAAAGATTGCACTCAGATTTGGGTGTTGAGAAAAAAAAGCATTAAAAATCTTGTTACTCATGACTTGTTGACAAACTTTGGGGGGGGGGGAGTGAGAGAGAAGGGAAATGTATCTTTCCTTTTATCTAGACTAGGAATAACAGCATGCGACATAAATCTACACTATCTAACAAACTGTGTGCTAAACCTACCACTTAAAGGTCAGCAGTGGGTGAAATTTAAAAGAGAAACCCTGCCTTTCATCTCTGGTAAAAGTTTTTTTTTTTTTTAAAGGAGTCATGACATCTGCTTAAAGAATGACTGCAAAAATATCAGTTCAAGGTCAATAAGCATTAAACCCTGAAGGGAATTGCTCAACCTCTGTATTTCCAAACATTCACACACTAAATAACCTGTATTCTGTGGGTGTTGACCGTTGTAACTGCCAAGGCACTGTGAATGGTTTTCATGAAAATAATTTTTTGTTTGCTGTGTATAATTTTTGGAATTTTATTTCAATGTTTCATTACTGTGTTGCTGAAGTCCCGCAAAATAAAAAATAACCCAAATAACAACTATCTGTGTGTCATCTCCAAAACCATGCGATGACCACTGATTGCTAAGACATAATGAATGGTTACATTCTCATGTCATTTATTAGTCATCTACATTTTCCTTCCTGTGCCATTAAACCACAGGGAATTCAGAGAAAGAGCAGTAGAGATGCATGAAGAAAAGTCTAATCTTTCAAAAAAGTCTTTTGCTTTTGCAAACCTGTACGTACTTGGAAAGCTACAGTTGTTATGTCAAATATATCTAAAAGTATTACACAGCTAAATAAAAGAAAAAAGTAATTCAATTAGCTAATTTGCGTTTTCCTCAAAACGTACTGTAAATATACAAGAGAACGTGAAACGATTTAAATATATAAGATGAACATGACCGTGTGCAGGTGCGTGGACTGTCTCCACACAGTGTTTATCAGTGATTTTTAAAAATCCTGAAGCATGATGGGAATGTCAACAGCCTCCTCAAACAGGTCGTGCTGTGTCAAGAGAAGCATCTGCTATTTAAGGCACATAAATGAAAAGAGCGAGCCCTTCCTCCTCCTCCGATGACATGCCTTTACTCTTCAGAGTATTCCAAAGTTCAACAAGCCACAGTTTCTCATCTCACAAATATGGACATCTCATTACATTTCCTGTGCTCGTCGCAGAGTGAGGAATACTTGGCCAACAGGCACTTTGTCTGAGTTGTTTTTCCTCCATCTGAAACATTTTTGTAACACCAGACACGGCTAACAATTTTCATTGCCAGTTTGATTGCTATGAACATGAACTCTCTTCTGCAGTTTAGATATAATATTATTTACAGGTGCTGTTGTACAAAGACATGATTATTGTTATTGAAAAGCAGGGCAGGAGATTGTGTATGTACAGTAGAGTACAGGGCATATAAATATTTGTAGGTAGGATCAGATTATTACTCTTCAAGGTCTCAAAAATGCAATCTATAGCATACCATACAGTGTTGCACTGTTTCCTGTTTGATAATTATATTCATAGTTCTGGGTTAAGGAGAAAAGGGTACAAGCAAGCATGGAGAATTAAATGGGGGGGGGGGGGGCTCTGATGTATCAGATATTTGACGTTTGAATGTGGAAAACAGGCAAAGAGACCAAATGCTGATGAACTGACATTTCAATGCCAAATAGCAGAGAACGTCATCTTCTTCATTTTCACGATGCCCTGTTCTTATCAAATATCCCTTTGCTTCACTTTGCTGATTCTACCGGCCTGTATTTCAGTTTTGAACAGTCTGTTATCAGATTCAACATATTCTTTCATCTCCATGAACAAAAGCAACTGGACCATCCTGGTTTCATTTCCTCCTCTCAGGAAAGTC
The DNA here is from genome assembly GCA_025773905.1 of Chitala chitala. NCBI lineage: Eukaryota > Metazoa > Chordata > Actinopteri > Osteoglossiformes > Notopteridae > Chitala > Chitala chitala. The sequence continues at coordinate 5,145 of JABJVR010002344.1, forward strand.
ATATTTTGTGGTAAGCTCTTCTGTGTACAATTCCAATCTTTTCTTCCAAAGTCCAGTAGGGATCAATGCTAGTTCTCCTCCTCAGTTTTCAGTGATCACGTTCAGTGATCTCTTCACAGGACTTGTCAACACACCACAACACTGCCAAAATGACCAAAAGTCCTCTTCCATGGCCTTGCCGAACTCCTCCCAGACCCGAGTTTTTGCCTCCGCAACCACCCGGGCTGCAATTTGCTTGGCCTGCCGGTACCTGTTGCACCAGAGACCTTATGGCCACAGCTCCTTATGACCTTATCAACAATGGAGGTGGAGAACATGGCTGTTCCTCCCAATCACGCCTCTCCAGGTATAACTGTCATTGCCCACATGGGGGTTGAAATCAGGCGGCACGGTGGCATGGTGGTTAGCACTGGTGCCGCGCACCTCCAGGCCTGGGGTTCAATTCCCACCTTAGGTCTGTATGTGTGGAGTTTGCATGTTCTCCCTGTGCTTGGTGGGTTTTCTCCGGGTGCTCCAGTTTCCTCCCGCAGTCCAAAGACATGCCGGTTAGGTTGATTGGTGTTTCCAAATTGCCTGTAGTGTTTGTGTGTGTGTGTGTGTGTGTGTGCCCTGTGGTGGGTTGGCACCCCGCCCTGGGTGCCCTGTGCTCTGGGATGGGCTCCAGGCTTCCCCACGACCCTCTCCAGGAATAAGCAGTTAAGATAATGGATGGATGGATGGTGTTGAAATCCCCCAGTAAAACAATCTCCAATTGGGGCTCCTTTCAGCACTTCTTCCAGAGACCCCATGAAGGCCAGGTACTCTGCGTTGCTATTTGACCCATAGGGAAAAAACAACAGACAGAGACCTATCCCCTACCCGGAGGCGCAGGGAAACAACCCTCTCGTTCACCAGGGAAGACTCCAACACATGGCGGCAAAGCTGGGGAGCTATGAGCAAGCCTACCCCAGCCCGCTGTCTCTCACCACGTGCAACTCCAGAATAGAAGAGAGTCCAGCCTCTCTCAAGGAGTTGGGTTCCAGAGCCCAGGCAGTGCGTAAAGGCCAGTCTGACTATCTCTAGCCGGTACCGCTCAACCTCCCGCACAAGCTCTGGCTCCTTCCCCCCCAGCAAGGTAACATTCCATGTCCTGATAGCCATATATGTTGTCCAAGTATTGGGTCGCCAAGGCCTCCACCCAAGACTGTCTCCCAATCCACCATGCACTGGCCCTTTGTGCTTCTTCTTGTGGGTGGTGAGCCTACAGGAAGATGGGCCCACGTCGCTGTTTCAGGTTGACCCCGGCCGGGTACCGTGAATGTGGACCAGCATTCCTGGTGATGTCATAGTCCTTGATATTGTTCAGTTCATAAGGGATTTGTGAACTGCTCTTAGTCTGACCCATCACCTAGGACCTGTTTGCCTTTGGAGACCCTACCAGGGGCATTTAGCCCCTGACAACATAGCTCCTAGGGTCATTTGGGCACTCAAACCCCTCCACCACTTTAAGGTGGCAGTTCAATGAGAGGAAGTTGTCATTGTACCAGCAGTAAATGCTGAGATTGTGACTCTTTTCTGTGTCACGGACAGAATGTCTGTTGACCTCGGTCTTCAGTCACCTAAACCACTCTGACTTCCTTCTTAGTGGAATGCTACCATATGTTATGTGGAATGCTAACTCTAACCGTACACATCTGTCATTGCTTACAATTTTGGATGTTTATTTTTAATCCAGGTCATTGTAACTGCAGCATAACCGGTAAGTCTTTACCTTGAAGGTATCACCAGCCCATACACCCCTTCTACATTTACATAGCCTTCAACTTCAAAATGTTTGTCTTCAGTCTGCTGGTGATGTGAGTGCTGTTATGTTGATCTGAACTGTAGGAATATTTTCACTTGCACAATTTTCTCTGTTTGGTTTCAGTTTCCTGCTTCTTGAATGTTTGCCTTTTGCTATAGTTATTTACTGTAGAAATCCTCTGTTATTTGTGCACTCTGAACTGGTATGATGCTCCTGTATTATATTTTATGCAGTGTTTAGTATTGCCCTGCTATGGAGATACTGCCTTTAAGTATCTCTGTCAGGAAGCATTGCTGTACCATGCATACTACACTTATGATAATGTGCTTGCTTTGGTGCCCTTTGTCTTCTATTTAATGCACTTGGTACTATTAATTCTGACCAGTATTTCACAATATTTGAGAGTATACTGTATATGAATAGTGAAAACAAAAGCATGTGTATAAAACAGGAATGGCATATATCAGTTTAGAACTGTATACCCAGAGCTGACCCTGACCTATTTCATGCCCTAGGCAAGGTTTTAGCTGATGCACTTTACATAGCAACCAACCACCGATTGCTGCAGTGGAGCCCTGTATGGATGGACAGCGCTCCTAGCATTTGCCTATACAGCTAAACACCTGGATATTATACAAATGTATGTTGACACGGGTTATAGCATGTGGAATGTTTAATTTCAATGTGGTTAAAATCAGCTAAGCACTTCCTCCTGTAGCTATTTTGAACTGAATTGCCTTCTTATCTGACACAGTTTAACCGTAAAAACCACAGGGAAACAGTTAGAGGTAAGTGATGCTTTTGTAAGCATAGTGATTTCTCATTTGCATGGGAAGCAAGCAGCGTAAAACCTGTTCCAGCAGAGAGAAGGATCGTTTCCCAGTGAATGTGGTGTGCATGAGAACCTTGTTGAGATGAGCCCATTGTTGAGATGCCTCATAGGAAATCCTGGATTACACGAGCACAGCAGACAGGCATGACTGATGGGCCATTACAGGAAACAGGACACAGTCACCCTCTGCTTAAACGATGGTGGTTTGCTGGAGGAGCATGATGTTTAGCAGGGCCACAGGTAAACATGAGCACCTCTCTGTTTTGTCTGTCTCTGCTCAGGGATGCTTTTAGCTTACACATCTTTTTTAAGTGTATTTATGTCAAGCTGTCATAGGTTTGATGTCTCCATGTCTGATGGTCAGCTCAACATTCATAATAAACATTTTAGCAACAGTGTTCCTCAGTTAAATCAACATTTTTTCTTACTCAGCACTTTATAAAAACCTGCTGATACAAACACTGCCACCCATTATTATAACGATTTTCCTTTATGAGTTTTCATACATAATACAAAGTAAAATATTGTCAGGTCATGTATTATTTTCAGTTATGTTGTTTGGGGCAACACCCACAAATTAATATTTATTTTTCAATTGTGCATTTGGGACAGAGTTTTCACCTGTCTCCTGCTCTTCTGCTTTGTTTTGTCTTCCAGTGTGTTAGTTTATATAAGTGGTTGCTTGGTCCTTGTGACTTAATAAATTGAAGGAGTAAATTGTGGCATTTTTTCCTATCCTGTTAACTTCCTTGTTACAAGTTTAGCTTCTTGAATATTTGTTTGTTCTTGAGTTCTTTTCCCTTTGTTTGTAATTAAAAACCTTGCTTTAACACACCTGTGTTTGTCCCTGCTATGTTTACTCAATTGGCCCTATTTTGGCCCCTTTGCCCCATACCTCTCATGCCACGTGTGATCATTTTACACGCACTCAGACTGCACTGATACAACAATAAGGATTACTAGCTACCAGATAATGTCAACAGGAATATTTGTACAATGGATTACATAACTGGACAATGAATATGCATGGTGAGAAGGAAGGTGTAAAGCATTTAAAGGTGTGGTGTCCACCCTCTAAGACCTTTGTTCACATTCCTGGAGTCAATAGAATGCCACTCCCTCTTTATATGTAAGACTTCCTCTCCTTTACAAAAAATGGACACATTCTGATTGGTCAAGACATATGATACCACCTTACAGTGGAAACCTTAACATGACCCAAGTAGTGGGATGGCAGCCACCTCTGAGAGCAGCTCTCAGCTACTGCGCCAAGGTGTCAGCCCCCATTTGCTATTTGACTTTAAGGTTTTATGTGGGTCTCAGTTTTGTTTAACTAGGGTGATAGATGCCTTTGGGTATTTGCTAAGTTTTTTAGCTGTGATTCTTGAACTGATTTCAGCCATTGGAGTTTTCATGGCCCTTTCATCATGTAAGGAGAGGCATGTGACATTTGCACTTAACTGGACTTTTGTAATTACACTCAGAGTTGCAGTGGGTAACACTAGGTGTGCAGAAAGCTGTGTGTGAGGAAGCAGTCTTCAAAAAGTGAGTGTGGGTTTTACTGGTAACTTTGGTTACACCGGACAAAAATTTTTAGTAAAGTTCCTTTTTTAGAGACAAATGATGCTAATTATTATGTATTTTGATTTGCTAAATTTAAAAATGACAAGAATATTAATTGGCTACTCTTTTCAAGATATTTGTGTTTTTTCATTATTTAAGATAAGATAAGATAAGATAAGATAAGATAAGATCAGATCAGATCAGATAATCCTTTATTAGTCCCACAGCAGGGAAGTTGACAGTGTTACAGCAGCAAGGGGAGAGCAAAGTAGTGAGGACAAGCAATAAAAATAGTAAGAGTAAAAAAAAAAAAAAACTCAAATTGCACATAAAGTATATTGTACACTGGTACGAAATATTTACAGTTCACATTCTGCAGGTGTGTGGTGTCTGCTGGGATCAGTGCTGATTGTACAACCTAACAGCAGCAGGAAGGAAGGACCTGCAATAACACTCCTTCAGGGCTCTTGGGAGGCATGATCTTCTTGGGGTGAAGTGGTCTGTCATTAAAGGAGCTGCCCAGTACTGTCAGTCTCATGCATGGGGTGGGCGTGGTTCAGCAGTAAGGATGCTAAACAGGCATTGTTGTTCAGGCTTGGCTAACATCCTCCTGTCTCCTACCACCTGCAATGGATCTAAAGAACTTCGCTAGGACAGAAATGGACCTCTTATAGTAAGCTTGTCAAGTTTATTCCCGTCCACACTCAAGATACTCCTGCCCCAGCAGGCCACTCCAAAAAAGATGGCTGATGCCACCACCAAGTCAACAAAGGCCCTCAGGAGTGCCTGCTACACCTCAGACGACCTCAGTCTCCTAAGCAGGTAGAGTTTGCTCTAGCCCTTCTTGTAACATGCACTAGTGTTGTATGACCTATCCAGTTTATTGCTGAGGTAAACACCCAGGTACTTATAAGAGTCTTCTCTCTCAATGTCCATTCCCTTCATGTACACTGCTACCAAAGGGGGGTGTCTGTGCCTGTGGAAATCCACCACCAGTTCTTTGGTCTTCCCTGCACTGATTTGGAGGCAGTTCTGCATGTTAGGCCTATAGAGTCACGCCTCGACATTCACAAGTTTGCCATTGGTCATTCCCAGATTGGCCGTGAACAATTATTTTGCATTTTTAATAATGGGTCCAAAATGCTTCTAAAAGTTTTTTTTTGTTATCTGCAATGCAAAATTAGCCTCCAATATACAGGATATGAGCCTAAAAACACACTAGTATTATCTGACCAATATAAAATGTGATTGAGAATGTGTAATACTTTTACACTACTGGTACTGGTCCTCCAACTACTGCTGGTGTTGCTGCTTTCCACTACTGCTCCTACTGCTGCTCTTACTGCTCCTACTACTGCTCCTACTGCTCCTACTACTGCTCCTACTGCTGCTCTTAATGCTCCTACTGCTCCTACTACTGCTGCTGCTGCTGCTTTTCAGTACTCCTACTGCTACTACAGCTATTACTTGTATATGGGTTACTGTCAGCACATCACACACCTAGTCTGTGCTGAGAAAGGCTGCTGAGCACCTTCCTGTTTTCCTGACAAACCCTGATCCCCAAACTGTACATGCTGTGGCTTTTAAACAATGTTTGTTTGGCTCTGAGTGAATCTTGGTGCTTTTCTTTTCTTTTGCTTATTTGCAGCAAGGAGTCCCTTTTATAATGTTGTGGTTTGCGGCCTGCAGAGTGTGTTGAATGCGCAGTGATTAATGCATCCAGTGTGGGAAATCCCTGTTAGACATCACTAGTTACAGAGGATTTGGTTTCCCTTCCTACTGAAGCCAGAACTGACTTCTCTCCTAAGACCTTCATACGACATAACAACATGCAACGGGGTCTGTGTGAAGGACTTCTGGGTGTTTCTTGGTTGCACGATTCTGTCTCTTAAGCAAGCCATTCCAAATTGTGGTATGAAGTTTGGCTTCCAGCAGACTGACAGCATGACTGACACAGCAGTGTATGTCATACACAGCAGTCTATGTCATACACAGCACCACAGAGCATGGGATAAATGCAACAGAACCACACAACTACAGACAACCCGATACAACAACACGCAGCACAAATCAGCCTAACACAGCCTGAGCACAGGAACAGATTCGGCACGCTCTCTTCTCAGTGGCAGCGGGCTGGGGGCGGAGGCTTTCGTGGAAGCAGAGGGGAAAACTTGGCCAAGAGTCCCTTCTCCTCCTGACAAAGGCAGGGACCTTCAACCTTTGTTATACAGAAACAGCTCTCACACCACAGCGATTACTGAGAAACCAAAGAGCACAAAGACACTGGTAATCATACGGAAGTCACAGTCACTGCTCAGTCACCTCCTGATATCACTGGGCAGGACAAGAAAAAAAACAAGAAAGAACAAAGAATCGAAAGGATGAGAAAGAAGATGTTTTGTCTTATGTAATGAAACATCAACATAAAGCCAGTGTTTACCACAAAATTTTACTTACTGTCTGGAGACCAGTGTTTGGAGCCTTTGTAATATGAGATCATAGAAAATTAGAGTACACAGTTTTGTAATAAATACAGAAATCAGTACATTTCTGCATGAAAGCGCACTTACGTTGCTAAAGCAGAGTTGCACAACCACTCTCTTATCATGTACTGTATTGTAAAAATGGGGTTTATGGTGTGTGCCGTGTTGAGTGACAGGTTTGGGTACAGGGATTCTTTTTGGTTAGGTTACCATTGCTAGGAAAAAACACCTTTAATGACGATGATTTTTATTACTTCACAAGGATGTCACCTTGTCTTACAAGGACTAAGAGTTACTTCTTGGCTTCAGCTTTGTGTATTCTCCATGTCTGTAAGCATTCCTCATGCACTCACTCTGGTTAACCATGTCATTACAGTTAATGGTTTTACATCACAGTTATGCTACACAATGACTATTTATGCTATTCAAAAACCGTTTATGCACATTTAAACACAAGATTACTTGTATAGCAACAATTTATTTTTTCTTAAAAAAAAGGCAAGAACAAGTTTACCATAAATGGAGAAATAAAACAGCAGGTAATGTGAAGGTTAAGCATGCAGTGTTCTTATGCACAGGCTGCTCATTTTATGTAAGGAGGGGGGCATGCTGGTTTGGCCTATTTTACTTGCTATTAGCAATTCACTTTTGTGCTGTAGGAAAATGTTCTGAAGTAAAAAAAAATTATAAATGGGTATAATTTTGGATAAATAAAACCCTTGTTAACTTACTTAAAATCATACTGCAAAACAACCACAGATCATATCAGCACATTGCAATAACAAATATGTTGACAATATATGGAAATGTTTGTGCAAATCTGTTTTTTAAATGAAGCAATCTTGATACTATGTAAAGCATTTACTCCACAATTGGATTAAATTCTGTGCTTACAACTAGATATTTTTAATAAAAATTTAGACAAGTCACTTGGTTACCCACATGTAGTTCACAAATTCAAGTTCTGAGGGGTAAGCAACATCTAAACAGTTATGACAGCCAGAACAGTGTAACGTGAGCTATTCTGACAGATAAGGTTCTGTGTTTATTTGAACAGGCATACTAGACAATAATGAAGCTAATTAAAATGTATTTAAGAATATGTTCAGGATTGATAATGGGGTGGACCGATAACTTCAGATCAGTTGGTGGAGAATGAGAACTCTGTGAGATGTTGGAGAAATGTACTCAGGACTCACACAGGAAGTGACCCCAGTGAGGCATCATTACTGACAATGCGCCCTTACAATTTTTGCAGTCCCGGAACGTACCACTGGATAATAGGCTCCGGGGGAGGCACCTCCCTGTTTTTCTATTTTTGAAGAGCCTCCACTGGTGTCCAGGAGGGTGGAGAGGGGCTGGGTCAGCAATCTTTCTTTTAGGAAGAGAAGAGGTAGCAGGAGCAGGAGAATGTTGTGGGGGGGTGTGTCATGGGGGATACAGGGAGAGGAAGGGGTGGCCTAGCCCAGCGAGGATAAATGGGCTGACTGAAATGCTCTGAGCAGGACTTGTGGAGTCCCGTGTCTGTGAGATAGCACGTACCAGCAGAACATTTCTGTGATGGCAGAATAGACTGGAGGGGAAACAGCTTGGCGAGCTGAATAGAGCCTTTGTTCCCAGCACTGCGGCTTTTACGGGCTGCCAGCCTAGCAGATACAATGGCTGCTGCATGAGAGGAGAATTTGAATGAGACGCCTTCCTCTCCTCTCCTCTCTCCGCGTCCATGCTCTCACGCACAGCGCCTCTCCAGTGCCCCTTGCGAGCACCTTCACAGCGGCGCGGGCGTGCGGTTCCTCGGTGCTTATGTGGGTGTGTATTAGACTGTGAAAGACAGGTGGATGGCCCCTGTGACAGTCTGTAGCAAGCAGCGGCTCACAGACGAGTGCAAAAATGTTGTTATGAAAGGGCAGCGTGCGTGATGAGTGCTGGGCCACACTCTGTCTATGTTTCCAGCTGAGGATCCGCAATGCTTCACAATGTGTGTTTGTGTGTGTGTGGGCACATGTGCGTGACTAACAGATAGTAGCCAGAAGACTTTCAACTTTGAACTTCGTAAGATCTTGCTGGGCACAGTCACCGGCTGCGTCACTTGATGACTCAGCCAGATTAGCACCCCTGTACAGAAAAACAAGCACATATGAAAGATTGATTTATTCATTATCAAAATAAACAGACCCTGAGTCTCCTTACACTCCCAAACAAAGAGACCCAGAGCAAGGGAGGTATTCTCCTATTTCAGAGTGTCTCCTTTGGGTTTCTTGCTTTGTCTCTCCTTACTGTAGGAGATGTACTGCAGGTATAATGGAGCTGAGGAGATGTGAGACCATCACAAGTGTTTAAATGTACGTATCTACCTGCATGGTTGCTTAGCTGCCTGTTTTGAAGGAGATGGGAAAAGCAGACATATCCCTGACAGAAACTCACTATTGAAGAGGTCTAATATAGGTGCTAAAGAGCTACTAGTGAAACCTTCAGTAGTCTTACAGGGCTGCTACACAGCAGCTACATAGATTGTACAGAGATACTAGAGTACTGAGGTGCTAGCAGTATTACCAGAGCAGTATTAGCAGAGCACTAGTCATACTGCACGGCTTTTTGTTTTGTGACTGATGAAGTTGGTGGACATCAGCTCATACCCACGATGACTGGTTTCCCGCACCTAGCGTGCTGTTCTCAGCTGCAAGTATCAACTTCCTCTTTTCACATGTAAAAATATTCCTTAGTCAGAGCTGTACCACTAAAGTCATGAAGTTCACAGTCTATTCTGTTCTCTCTGGGCTTGTGGCTATTCCTGTCTGGCTTGGTTTATATCTGACAGTTGAAGAGGAAGTGGTATGTTATGTGTGGAGGGGGAGCATCACTGCTTTGCAGGAACTGATTTTAAAGCAGTTTAACATTAAAAACCTCTGATGAAACTCTATTCCCACAGGATCGCCAGGAAAGAAACACTGTTTTAGACATTCACTGGCACCCTTGAAAGATTGGTACAAAAGTCATGAATTTAATAAATGATTACAATTCAACATTGTCGGGTAATAGCGGCATCACAGTATGTTTGTAGCTGTGGAAATTGCAGTATTGCAGTAATGAATATCTTTCATGGTCACCTTGAAATCGTTCCGAGGACTTAGTTGCGATTTTGTGGGTTCTCTTGCCACCTGCTGGACAAACTCTATCATTACAGCTTTCAGCTTCATTTCAGTGTTACTGAAAGCAGGTTTATTACAACTAGCATTTTCTTAAATAAACCAGGTTTATTACAATTAGCATTTTCTTACGTCAGATAAAGTAATGACCTGACATGAAGCAATTTCCTTTCAAAACAATCTTATATTTTAATATTTTATTTATGAATATTCTGTTAAAAACACAAATTATATAAATAATACAATCAGAATCAGAAATACTTTATTAATCCTCAGTTCTACCTAAATACACTATATTGTCAGACTTATGTGGAGACCTGAGTTCATACTCATATGTGCTTGTTGTCATCTTGTACGTATATTTTTTTTTTCTGGCAAACGAACTACCAGCACTGTACTGCCCTCACTTTGTACCTGAAGGTGTTGTCAAGTTGGACAGAAAAGGGCCTTCCTGACACAGTTGTTTTGAATATGACCGTGTGTAGCAACATTAACATTTCCCTTCATAGCAACTTTGGGGCCTTATCCAAACCACAGGCAGCCACCCCACGCCGTTATTTCTCCTACACCAAACGTTACACCACGCATTTGGGTAGGTTGCATTCTTCTGGCATTTGCCAAAGCCAGATTCGTGTGTTAGGCTGCCAGATAGTGGGCGTGATTCATCACTCGAGACAGCAAATTTCCACTGTTCCATGAGTCCAATGGCAGTGTGCTTCACACCACTCTGCCCGGTGCCCAGCACTACACATGGAAATCCTGGGCTTGTGTGTGACTGCACAGAAACCCATTTTATTAAGTGTTCTATGAGCATATCTACTGCTGGTGTTGCTTCCAGAGGCAGTTTGGACCTTATTAGTGAGGACAGATGGATTTTGTATCTCATTCTGTGAGTCTGTATGAGCTGCCACTTCCCGGCTGAGCTGTTGCTGCTCCTAGACATCTCCAAATCACATTAACAGCATTTACACTAAAACAAGCCAGCAATTAGATGAACTGACTTGCAGGAAGGTGGTATCCTAAGACAGTGACAAATGGAAAGTTCTTTACTACGACCCTTTCTGTTCCCTAATTAGAAGGAAAATCCACATACTGTTGTCCATGTGACTGATTTCAGCTGCTTCTGAATAATTTTCTTTGATGTTCCTGTCACGGTTTGCCCGGCTGCCTTTGCTGTGTGGCCACTCCCGCTTGTCCTCTAACACCAAGGAAACTGACTGTGAAAACACGAAACGAATATAATGACAAGCAGGAAACACGATTCAGGTGAGAACGCTAAACCGAGACAAAAGAGGGAATGATGAAATGAGGCAAAGTCACCATTTTGTGCTTGTTTCATGCCAGCTTCTGGTTAGCGCCCCGGATGTCCTGTGTACTGCCTGATTTTGTGTGTGGCCTATTTTGTGCTAGTTTTTGTAATAGATCCTCTTTGCACATAAACCTTCTTTGCTTCTGTGAGACCTGGTCTGTCCACATCATCACAACGTGGTACAGTGGTCAGAAGTTTGTAAAGATAATATTGTGTATAACATGTGATCATGGTTATTTAAATGTAATACTGTAATACACTGAACACCAATGGCAAATCAAATTAGGAAAACAACTATATTTTTACATGCTTATCATTTGTGGTTTTCAATGTGTGTAATATGCACACTTAACCATGTCATGGCAAGGGATGGTTGTAAAGAGGGGTGAAGGGCGGCTGGTGTCCCTGTCACAGCAAGCCCGGCCCCTCGTGTTATGCTGTTAACTTATGATATATTTAATTGTGATTTATTAACAATTACAATGTGGTAAAGTGAGCTGAACTAAAGTAAGTCTGAACAGGCCTTTAATCACATTCATTTTAAATGTAACTGAAAGATACTACAAACAAAAATCAGAAAATGTTTGCGTGTTCTTGTCTCTTGCCTCCTAATGCTTGCAATGTAAATAAAATTTCTTAATATTTGAGAAATAGGCATTAATGTAACTGATCTAAGAGAGTAACCCCCCAGAGCTGAAATACTCTAGAACCCACACCGGTAATTCTCAGCATAAGCTAACAGAGGCCTTAGTGCAGCAAAAGGATTTTTATGTTATTACTCAGTGAATGACAGCGTGTCCCTCATTGTGACTCACACTCGTCCACAGCCACATGGCCGACATATTTTGAAGAGCGATGTGTTAGATCAGGCAGCGCAATGTGCAGCTAACTGTATTTAGCACCTCATGTTTTCTAAACTGTACTGGTGATGAAGTGAAAGCTAACTAGACTGTCCAAACATCAGTCCTCTATCACCTGACTATCCTACAAGAAAACTGTGGGAAAGTGACACTCTGTAAATACCCCTCTCCACAGTAGCACAAATAGTGCACAGCTTTTAAAAGGCAGAGCAATTTATAGCCATTTTTATAGCTGTTCAGTTCCATACACATATATGTACATACAGCATACACACATATATACAAACAGCATACACACATATACACTCACTGGCCACTTTATTAGGTACACCTTGCTAATACCAGGTTGGACCCCCTTTTGCCTTCAGAGCTGCCTTAATTCTTCGTGGCATAGATTCAACAAGGTGTTGGAAACATTCCT
>JABJVR010002345.1:5040-17540 GCA_025773905.1 Chitala chitala
TAAAAAAAATTCGGCACATTTAATTTTTACCTAAATCACCAAAAAAAAAATTTACAAACCCCCCCCCCCCCCACAACTGTCTGTGATTTTACCTGACAAACAGTAACCCCAGGGTCACCCTCGTGTGCCCTCTGACAACACAACTATGACAGGGTCAGAGCTGGCTGTCCGTGAACTCGCTAGTAAAGCGCCACTCATTTCTGTGGACGCTTCGGCAGTCTGAAAGGGCATCTCACGTCCCTCACACTCAGGAATGGCAGATCAGAGATTAGCATTGGAAGACTGTATTGTAGGTCAAAAGACTGACAGTGACTTGCCAATCATCACCCCCTCCTCCTTCTGTGCTTTAATCCTCTTTGTACTGGGGGGGGTTTAACTGGATCAGAAGTCTGGTCTGGCACTGTTACTGAACTGGGATTCCTCGTGTTTCTGACGGCCCCCAGTGAACATTCATGTTTACCCACAATACTTGTCTCCCAAGGAGAGCTTAGAATACACAGTTTTAAATGATTAATATCAAACTGAACAGCCCAGGGAGAGAAGAGGCCATGAGGCACCAGTCACAGTACCAGCATCTCGCCTTCACCTCCAGCACAGATATCAGCACCATCTTTTAAAAACTGCTTTTATATGTAATACATCAGAGCTGTAATGTTCATGTGGATACAGAACCACTGACAGAAATCAGCTACACGTCACTTGTAGTAACTGTTTTCCCACAAGTCAGCCCAGATCACACCAATTCATCTTTGTCTACATTACACACACACACACACACACACACACACACACACACACCCTTGTGCGCTTTTATTTTACACACATTGTACTTCTTCCCCAGGGAAATAAAATAAAAAATACACTCACTCATTCATACAGGCTACATTCTCATACTAAAAACTGAAGAAAAAAGACGCTAAATCTCTTAAATCCTGCTTTTACAAGGTGTAAAGTGTTTAAAGATGCAACCTTTTAAACTGAAAAGTAATAAAATCATACAAGAAAGAAAATCGAAGTCAAAATGGCTGATGACACATATAGATGATGTAAGTAGCATTCATGGGAATCCATAAAAAGGTGTCCAAGTTTGTAAATTAGTGCTGAGGTGTTCTCACACACACACACACACACACACACACACACACACACGTGTTGCTCCTTTATGCATGCTATATGGTCAAAAATCAGTACGTGTGAAGAGGCAGCAGGGGAGAGATGCTACAGACGCACCAAAACACCTCAGAGAACATGGTCAGTAACGTCTCCAAGCACAACCAATAAAACTGAGGGAAAACTTGGAAGGTTTGGAACTGACCCAAACACAAAAACAGTAACTTCCAACCCAACTTGAAAGTTACTGTTTTTGTGTTTTGGGGTGGGGGGAGGACTCCATTTTGGGGTTCATATCTGGGACCTCACAGTCCACACAGAGTTATCAAACAGGAGGATTAACCCGCTTAGCTAAAGATCACTCAGGGGGACTAACCAGACTTTTGTCCTACCAGGGTTCTTACTCCACAACACACAGCCGCAAAAGTGCAAATGAAGCAAGTCCTCTATGAACATAATGAAGAAACCTTCAGTTCACTGCACCTCCAAACGTGCACAGTTCTGCACACATGCAGCCAGAACCCGTCCCACAGCATCCAATGCAAGTTCATTTGCGATACGCATTTGTATGTATTAGAAGCACAGTGCGGCATGTGATCACACACACACAACATACAACACAACTTAAACTAATTTACACAGCTTTGATAATGTGCCCTTTTCAGAAATTTATGTTCAATCATTCAAATCAGATGGCAGGATATAATTTCCCAACAATCAGGAGAGTGGAGATCTATACCAACACACAGCCAAGCCATGGACGGACACAGACACACTCACACACACAGAGCACTCAAGTACACCACATGTAACGTGCAGAAGTGACATATCTCCACAGCGTGTGCACGCACCAATAGCCAGGAACATTCTGCCAAAAACAGAGGTGACACCACTGAAAGCACCGCTCCAGTACTCCACTTTGATGTTTAAAAGCAGAAGCCACACCACTTCAGAAGAAAAAAGGGTGGAAGTGCACTCTGATGATTACTGAGGGCAGAAGCTGTGTGTGGAAGGAGGAGGGGCTTAACTTCAAAGGGGCCTTCTCCCCCACCCTTCACAGCATTTGGTAATCCTGGGACCCTGCTGTTCACCCATGTGACAGCCTGGGCCCCTCCCTACAACAGCACAATGAGGGGCCCCCCCCAAGCACGCAGGACACATGGGGCTCATGGGGGTGTGGCTCATCCTCCCCACCAGAGTCAAGGAGTCACATTACGGTACATGGTGGCCAATCCCATCCCACAAGCATGGCTGCTACAGTGATGACAGTTAGGGTTGTGCATAGGAAATCACACACGGATGTGGCATCTCGAACTGGGAATGCCTTAAGCACTGAAAACAGGTACGTGGAGCAGTATAACTGGACTCAAGTTCTGTTGGTTCAGTTCCCTTTCGACCTATCAGTCTGAACTAAATGGATGATGGGGTAGGGGGGGAAAGGTGACATTAGTGAGTGGACAGGAATAACAGCAAGACAAATTAGAGAAAGTAAAGAAACAAGAGTTGGAATGAATGAAAAAAGACCAAGAGAACTTTAACAGGGAAGAGGACATAAGATGCTAAACACCGACTTTGAGACTTGAACTGTTAAAGGCCTCCGTGCCAACAGGGGGCGCCATGTTTAAATTTGAAGATCAGCAGCAGAGTCATCAAGATTTGTTAAGGACGACGGACAATCAGGTGAGCAAGAAGAGCAAAGCTGGAATAATCCATGGCTCACAGGGAGGTACTTTAACTACTTTTCCTGTTTCGCCCACTGTGCAATGGCTACATCTGTCACTCATCACAGACCATTAATGACCACGCAGACTACCTGAAAGACCGGGCCACGCTGCTCTGCATGACAGAAGGTCAAAAGAAAAGGTAGCAGTGTGAGGGGGGAGAGAGGCTAAATCAACAAGCAGGAGCCCCCCATGCTTGAGACTAGCACAACATTGGGGGGGGTAGTCAGAGGTCCTCCCTGATCAGAAGGCAGAGTAGCCAAAGGATTCTCATATACAGGAAGCCAAGGATGGCTCAAAAATTCCTCTCACATACACTGTGAGGTTTTACAAAAATATCAAATGCTCCCTACAAACTTGTTTATACCACATTAAACATTTGGAGTGCATAGAGCTTAACGTATGGCTGAGGGCATCAGCTGTGGGTCATTTTTTTGTTATGAGAAATATGAAGCAAATACTTTTCATTAGACCTCTATGTTCTCACGAAATTTAGCTATATGACCAAGTATTCGAAGCCAAGAAAGTGCTCAAAACGTTGAAATGAACAGGATGAGTGGGGTGTCCTCATCTGAAAAGACGTTTTCTTTGGAGGGAATTACAGCGATAAGATCGCAGTTCTGCTCACACTCACAGGCAACTATACAGCATTTTAAAAAGGACCTCGTGTTCAAATATCGACTAATCCAATTTCCCTTTAGCGAGTGATTGCATTTACTGACATTATAGCGAAATGCAAAGAGACATTGTTAAAACCCCTCTCTTGCGTTTAATGTGACAAGCTGCGAAACGCAAATAAATTCAGTGGACCTCCGAGTCGATAAAACGCAAGGTCAAGTAGGCTAGCTGAAAATGGCCTTTACAAATGCAGACCGCCTGAGCTCCATAATCGTCACTCTGACATCGGTGAACTCTAAACGGAGCAAATTCACAGGTGCGGCGTTACAGGCAGGACATCATTTCTCCTCACGACACGGACTGTTCAGCACCCGACCAGAGAGAGAACGGTGGCCACATCACATCACCCTCATGATACCTTTAACTGTTAGATCCCATACACAGCCGTGCACAAGTGAACTTCTGTAACTATTAGATCCCATACACAGCCGTGCACAAGTGAACTTCTGTAACTGTTAGATCCCATACACAGCCGTGCACAAGTGAACTTCTGTAACTATTAGATCCCATACACAGCCGTGCACAAGTGAACTTCTGTAACTGTTAGATCCCATACACAGCCGTGCACAAGTGAACTTCTGTACAGCAACCGTTTCAACATCAAACATCAGCGGCAAATCGGACAGGTGTCCTGGGGCGAACCCTCACCGGGTCGGTCCCAGGCCTTACTGATTATAATCCTGTATGTCCTAAATTCGTGCTGTGCATGCCTGAAAAATGGACATTTGATTTGTCCCCATGTTAGTGTGCTGTGAACATTGCGTTATTCCAGTTACTTTGAAGACCAAAAAAAATAAAAAATTAATAAAAAAAAATAAATAAATAAAAAAATCACAAAACCGCCAACGGAATATGTGACTGCAGGATATATTATCCTGCTGAAAGACATACACAGGCGTCCGAAAAGAGCCAAACATGGATTATGTGACATCTTGAAAAAATTACTGGAAGATCGGAGAGTCGGCCTCTCCTTAAAGTCAACAGCTAGACGGCTGGAGGCCAAGGGTGCTGTCTGGGTGTCCAGTCCCGCAGATCCCCCAAATCCTTTCAAACAGTTGGGGAACAGTCAAGATGAAAATACTAGAGGAAATTAGAGCTGTTCCTATCCAAATTTTGCAAACACACGTGGTGGTCTGTTGTAGCGCCAATGTCACTAGCTCCGATAAATAAGTTTGTGGGTAAAATTACATGGCAGCTTGCACCCCCACAACTGTCCAGACATCCCCTGTCAGTACTAACGGGACTCTAATCTGAGCCACGAAAGTGCCATAATTGAAAGGTTATTTTAATGGACCGCAACAGAAACAATTATCCGCCGTCGGAACAGGGGAATGCAATCAAATCATGAAAAGCTAATTAGGCAGTATTAACAGAGGTTAATTGGAAATGTGGTAAATGAAGAAAAGGAAAAATAACGTAATCGCATCTATCTTGAAAGAAAACTAAATCAAAAGCGATTCATGACGCTAGACATACGAAAAATTCATCCCCAACTGTTGCCCATCAGGACAGCCGCCGTGCGTGTGATCATTCATTTTGTGAATTCATTTGTGTGCGAAATTCATTTTGGTACAAATATTAAACTGATGGCTTCCTCTAAATAAACTTGCGCCCGCTTCTGATTAATTGAATGCCAAATTGCAAGCGTGTGCTCCGTTTTGTGTGTAATGTAAAGACTGAAAACACCATGTCCATCATTGTCCCGTGTCCTTGTGCATCACTGTGAGCGCCAGTGCTTCAACAACACAGCCTTTGGCGCTGCTTAAAGGCTGTCCCTTGCTGTAGTGTCCTCTACATTCTTGCAATGGTAATAATGTTCCCATGGCTGCAGATGCTGGGCCCAGCAGCAGGACAAGTCCAGCGCACGACTCAAACACGTCATGGGTAACACTAACCCCAAACCCTTCGGCAACCTTTTGCATCTCCATGCAAAGGCGCAAGAACAGTTATCTGAACAACAAGTGGCTAACATTTGGTTTTAGACTTTCAAACGCCGCATTTAACTTTCCCAAAACTTTTTTTTGCTTTGTATTAACACATCTCCGGCAGAGCGGAGCCGCGCATCACGCCGCAAGGTCCGCGTCGCGCGCTGACTCACACCGGCGCGCGCGAGCGCGGCTCGAACCGGCGTTATACCCACGCAACTCGTGCCAGCGGCGATTTCGACCTGAGAACACAAATTCGACCTACCTGTTAAAATGCACGGCAGAAGCAGAAACGCGAGTTTCGGTTTCGGATTAATCCGGGAGCAACGCAGGGACGCTGCACCCGCCATGATTTCCCAGTGCAAACTCGCAGCTTGGCTCGCTCTCTCTCTCTAAACTCCGGAGCCTCCTCAGCAACTCCTCCATAGGGACCGAGCGTCTGGAGCGTACCAACGCGCGGGCACAGATGGGGGTGCGCACACCTGACTTTAAACTATTGTCAACATTGTACAATCTGAATAATAATAATAAAACCGCTAGGCGATATCATAGTTCATTCAGTAGCATTTGTGCTGTAAGATGTTTAGGTTTGTAACAACGAGGCTTTGTGCGTAATCTAAAAGATCAGCCGAAGCAGTTTGGATTTTGAAGTTGGACTGTCTGGAATTCAGATCGGAGCCCTGCGGTCTGATTTCTAACATCAAACGGGATGAGAGTGAATTGCATCCATGCGTTACAAACATCATGATCCACTATGGGATGTTGTGTTGGCTTTCTCGGGCTGCAGGCTTTTTAAGCAGAAATAACGGTTTTCAAAACTGTGCTGGTGATGGGAAATAATGAAAGCCACTCAAATGTTAAAAAAAAAACTGACATGGAAAGCGTCTTTGTAATTACTGAAAAAATGTCGGTGTTGAACAATATGTGACAAGTCTCCAAATCTTTATTTCATTAATATATAATTTGAATATCGTTTTAAATTGTCCACACGCTATCTTAGTGCTTCATTGACTACATTGAAATACTTTAATGTCATTTATATTCCAGTGGTTTTTTAACACAAACTCGGAAGTCATGCATCGGACTGAATGTAACGTCTTTGTGTGTTCTTGCCATTACCAGTTTCCAGTACTAGTAAAATTACATTGTCTGTCTTAATTATGCCTGAGCTCAGTGCATGTTGTTGTCCATGAGACTTTTTATGTTCTGTCTTTATGGTCAGTACATCAAGTCATATAATCGACCTAATAATTGTCTCCCCCGAGTTCAATAGGGGCAATTTTGAATGGCCAGTTTACCTTAATGACATATCTGTTGACTGCAAGAGGAAACTGGAGAATGTTATGCAAACACACACACATACACACACAGTGAGTTCTGAGTGTGTACACACGTTCAGCACTGAGACAACACTGCCTAGCCACAGCGTACACTTTACACAATCTAACATTGGGTACATAGCTATAATTATAAGGTACTTCCAATGGTATGTTACTAATAGTATGAAGTAGAATAATTTTTAACATCTGAAATTCATACTTATTTACTGCAAAATAGCAGAAATTTATTTTCGAACACTAAAACATAAATTACGTAGACATAATCCACAATTTGAATAATTTTACAGACCATTTGATAAGGTGATTTTCTGTTGGTGCTTAAGAAATGTACTGCACATATCCACCAGTCACAGAACAGCGGCCCAACAAGTGTGAGTGGTCTGCTCCCTGTCCGCAGTAGTGAACTCTAAACCTGCTGTCATTTCTGTGTTTTCCTGTCTAATCAGAGAGTATGTGTTACATGCATTCATCCATTTTCCTGTGTGGGATTACAGGGAACCTATCCTAGAGATTTTAGGGCACGAAGTAGGGGACACCGTTTATAGGATGCTCACACATCGCAAGACACAATTGTGTGCAGACATGGATTGACACACACACACACACACACACACAGACAAACTGGACAATTTGGAAACACCAATCATCTTACAACACATCTCTGGACTGCGGGGGGAGCCCTTCAAGGAAGCCCACGAAGCACAGGGAGAACATACAGCAGGTGCGATTGGAGGCCCCACATCTGGAGGTGCGAGGCCACAGTGCCAAACCCTGAGCCATTATCGCGTGTACTACGCAGTACCTGTGTAATACCACAATGTACATTAAGGATGTCTATCCTTATTAATGTATTGTGACTGTATCTTGTGTTCTGCTCCTTCAGTACAGGAGGTCCTCTGCTGTGCTGTGGGCACCATTCAGAGTGCAAAGTGCCCTGCTTTAAAGCTGTTGCGTAGAAAAGGTATGAGCAGGGTGAGAAGAAGGCTGCGTCTTTCAGGCATCACTTTTCCCATTATTAACCTTATACATTATATTCAGGCACTGTGACTGCAGAGCACCTGGTCTACCAATATTGAACATTAATGCTTAATATCTCTTAGCACCCATAATGCAGAGCGGCAATATTGTTCTTGCTTGCCGTAGTTCTACATAGCCAGAACTGCATGACTACCTAAGACAGGTGAGTAATATGTAGAGTATTAACACAGTTAAATGATTTATTTCCCCTCATTATTGAAGAGCGAGGTCTCAGAAAGCCCAGACACTGGCAGCCGTATGTAATTAAATGCAGTCCATCAGCACCTCCTCCCCTGCTGCCTTCTGCCCTCATTATCGGGGTTGAATGTCTAGAACCTCAAGGCTCCCAACAGCGATACAGTGTTTTCCCAAAGTAAATATTCATTCCAGTCCACCAGTGGTCATGGGGTTTTACAACAGCTTAGTAAGAAAAGGACCAGCAGGGTAGGTGAGTATACAGCCTCAATAACTTCCCTCCAGCTCCGGCTCAAACGCTGACCCCTGGGCTCAGCTCATATTATATCGTTGTGTTGCCAGGTTACCCTGATGTGACTCCTGCACGCTGCACTGACAGCTGTCTCTAAATCCCCCAATAGCAATAATGTTTCTTTGGCTGATAACCAATCAAATTTAAACATTCTAGCAAATAAATAATTTTTATGGGGTTCACCTAAAAATAAAATTGAAAGTGTCTGTCACTCAAGAAAACAATAAATTGCACTTTAACCATTTTCTTGCCCAGAATCCAGCAGTAATATAGTAGGATTTAACTCTGTTGCATACTTTCAGTGCAACCTTCAACCCACACAATATAAGCATGGATTTTCACCTTTTGTTCAAGAAATAAGTTTTCTTACCTAAAGAAAATCATCTTTAAACAGGCCCTTTCAGAGCTCATTCAGACAAGGCAAAAATGAGTCATTTTGTCTTATTTTTGTGTATAAACTCTTTTCTTCTAAATCAAGTTGTAACAAGTTGCAGGCCATCAGAAGCACTGTATAACAAAACTGAACTGAGTATCACCTCCATTTTTGTTGGTTGGTATATTCTGTTATTCACAAGACAGTGTTTGTCTAATCCTACCCCCAGCCCTCCCATTCCTAATCTTATGTCAGACTTCTCAATAGAGCCACCTAATCCACTACAGCCAATCTGTGAGTTTGGTCACTGTTCTCCAGCAAACATTTTGTCTCTTCTGAATTTAACTGGGGCACAAACTGATGAACAAATCCATGGAAGCGGCAAAGCACAAATCCACACCCTTTGTTACTGACAGTAAAACAGACCGTTCGCTTTTTTAGCTGTGAGGAACTTTGATGCCTTATAAACACAAAAGGCTTCATTCATACATTCAAGCAGGGTCTAAAATCATCGATATTGAAACAGGATCAGCATAATATGAAAAAGTATCAACACAGAACTGGAGGGAAAGAACAAATAATGTTATCTGACCTTTTAAAATAAAACTAGACTGAAATGCAGCTGGAATCCAGTTTACAAAGAGACAATCCCTCAGCTAAAGATGTCGGGCACACACAGATTCACATCTCATGTCATAGTAAAGTCACAGAGACATTCTCCCCATTTAAAAGTGTAATTCATAAAGAAAATGCTGATTTTAAATTGAAAACTACAGACCATAAAAAGAAAATCTGTGTGAAATTAGTGGACACGGTTACAGAGAGACAATTCCCCATTGACAGTGTAGAGTGGCCTAGCACAGGGACATTTGATCATTGATCTGTCAACTTCAGCCACCTTGGGGTTATCTAGTTTCAGTTTCTATGGACAGCATTTTAGGCTTTCCTGCTCCCCGTCCCCGAAAATGTATCCATCTGTGGGGGGAGTTTCCCACAAACAAAAAGAGCAGATTAAGTCTCACAATAAAGCTGTCCTTGGTGCCTTTCCCTTACACCCTCAGCATGGGGCACTGAACGCCTGTCAACAATAAGCATTTGCACAGGCCTTGTAGACAAGTTCTATCCTCCATTCCACTAGCTGACGTATGTCCTCACTCCCTGTAGGTTCAACAATGCCCCCTCACCCACTGTGCACTTTCCTGTCATCCATTGTTCTCTTCTTTTCTCTTTTCGCCCTGTCTTCATTGTGGATTTAATTAAATTCAGTTCTCTCCTGCAATGTGACAAAGGTACCTGCATTGCCAGAGCATTTGCAAAAATAACTGAACAGCATTGAAAGGAACAGAGCGAAGAGCTCAGACACATAACTGAAGCTGTTAAACTCACTTTGCCACTCTTGAAGTATCTGCTCCTCTGTGTCTCTTCTTTTTTAAAAATGGACTAATCATCCTTACTTTTGGATATCTTATTTTTATAGTTTATTCTGAACTTTTTCACATGCTTAGTGAGGCACCTTGACCCCCTGCTTAAACTGCACCTGCCACACAGCTTACAGTGACCCTCTGTGCGTTACATTTTATAGCGACTCTCTGTGCGTTACCGCTTACAGTGACTCTCTAAGTCTATTCAAAAACAACAATATACATTATATTTTTATTTCAATACGGTAATCACAGACGGCTTCTGATGATGTGCATTCAAGTTTTGCTGAAAAATGACTGAAGATAGCTGGTTCAAAAATGATCTTACCTAGGACAATGTTCTGGATAAAGAACCAGGGACAGACTTTCTGTCGTCAATACGAATGTATACATAGAACTAAAAGTGAGGTGATTGACTGAACACCGGAGGCTGCTGCTTCCCAGACAATCTGGGAAGACTGTCTTCAGGTGAAGTCCTTGGACTGTAATTCCATTTGAAGAAGGTGACTGTTCCCACCTGCGTGTATCCTTCTGTGTATGGGATAATATGTGTATGCTTGTTGATGCCAGTATGGGTTAGGGTTTGTGTTATACCTACCAGTCCTCCTGCCACAGGCCCAAAGGAGGATTTACAAGTTTCTCCTAATGATGTCAGCATCTCAGAGGTGCTGTTCTGTCGTCGCCAATATGTTAATAATAAAACATAAAAGGAGTTCCAGCGTTTACTCATGGCTTCCATTACGTGGCTCTGCTTTCTGCAGATGGTCAATTAACTCCTTTATCAAAACCCAGCAGCAACACCACTATCTGGATCAGTGCTGCAGACTTCAGTGTTCAGGCCCATAACTTCGAGCCAATCTGCCTGTCCAGACAGTCAGCACACACACACGCACACACAGACATACATACACTCATGTTCTTATGTAAAAGCATGCATGTATACACACAGATGGACACACAGCCCATGTGTACATACACATAAAGCACATTCCTTTATAAGATCCCGAAACACACAGTTAAGATACAGTGGATATAGAAAAGAATGTTGTCATGGAGATTTACATACACACACACACGCGCGCGCGCTCTTGTGTGCCTTTTTGTTCCTTTAGTCGTAATAAACACAAGCAGACACAGAGGTGTCTGAATGTATCGATGTTAGTGTTTGGGACACAGCTATGTCCACGGAGGAGCAGTCACTGCAAGACCGCTCTGTCAGAGCAGGACAGGCCAGACAGCTCGTTCAGACGTTTCCTAAGACCAGCCAATGC
The DNA here is from genome assembly GCA_025773905.1 of Chitala chitala. Taxonomy (NCBI): domain Eukaryota; kingdom Metazoa; phylum Chordata; class Actinopteri; order Osteoglossiformes; family Notopteridae; genus Chitala; species Chitala chitala. The sequence continues at coordinate 16,384 of JABJVR010002345.1, forward strand.
CTTCCAGGGCCTGCTCTGGTTACTGCCTGATTAAGGCACGGATGTTTTTGTTTCCAGCAGGCTGTGCTCAGTCATGCAGCTGTCATTTTCCCATCTTGTTTTTGTCTTTTATTAACAGCTCACAAATTCAGAATAGCAATTCATTTAGTTTGGTCACTCTGAGAAGGTAATTAGTGGATTTTTTTATCTTGTTCTGTTTGCTAAACAAAGTGGAAGATTCTTATTGTCTTCGAAGACGTGCCACCCAGGAGCTGTGGTCGCACGTTCCCTCAGAGGGATGTGTACAGAAGGGGTGTGTTTAGTGGTGAGACACCATTCTGTGGACGTGTGCTCTCTGCGAAGTGGGTGGGGGACGTGCAGTACAGCCTTAGGGTCCATAAAGTTGCACTGGGGACGTACCCAGATATCTGCAACACGCCCACACTCTCTGCTGTTTCTATGGAATCAGAAAGGGGGATATTTCTATGCAAAGGCTGTCCGCCCATCCACCACAGATATTTGATTCAAACTTGCCTTGAATTCAAGGACGCAATGGAACATTAAATAAATACATAAATAAATAAATAAACGAATTCACAAATATGATCATGTGACTCTCCCATGAAAACATTGTTGTGGTCACTGTTGTTTTTGGAATGTTGATCACACAGAAGAATGTCTGAAGCTGCCCTGAAGAAACTCAAGTGCCCTTCAGACATGGAATGGTGGGGGTGTGAGTGAAGTGAGTGTGTGGTTCTCATGGGGGGAGATTCAATAAGATGCAGCACATTGTGTAAATTCTGTAAGCAAATGTGTGCCTTTAAAAGACTACCCTACGGCTCACTTTGCACGGCTGTGACAGTGTGTGGGTTTCCCACCTATTGTAGCGAGAGTCTAACGGAAGCTGAGAACGTATCTGAGCATGTTCGTGATGAACATGAACATGGTGGTAAGCCCAACACACACTCGTGTGGACAACACGTATGATACAAACACGTGACATAGGTACCTGGAACAGAACAGCGTTACACCATTAGAACGGGAGACAGGAACAGCGTGCCTTTAACAGAACAGCGTTACTCCATTAGAACGGGAGACAGAAACAGCGTGCCTTTAACAGAACAGCGTTACTCCATTAGAACGGGAGACAGGAACAGCGTGCCTTTAACAGAACAGCG
>JABJVR010002346.1:0-12906 GCA_025773905.1 Chitala chitala
TGTTACAAAAAGGCCATTAACACTGTGTGTGTGTGTGTGTGTGTGTGTGTGTGTGTGTGGAGGGGGTTGTGCTCTCCATTACACCTGTGGTTAGAGTCAGTAAGGGACAGAATGGATGAGCCCAGAGAACCAGCATTCAGATGCTGCTGTTACCATAACAACAGAAGCCAGGCACCCAGAAGAAAAGCCCATAGCAGAGTCAGTGTCTTGCAATCCAGCTGTGCCAGGCTGTTAGACTGACAGGTCACATGATACATTTACAAGGACAAAGAAATATACCATGGTAATACTTAAAATTAGTATCATTTTTCACTGTGATTTTATGATCTTATCAAAACTTGACAATATCTCTAGAAACATTGTAGAATAAATATTTACAAATGAGACTTTAAGATACTTATTTTAGGTTTGCAAAATTCTTTTCAATAAACAATACTGAACTTTTGTGTGATACTCTGTGCAGCATAAATCAATAATATCTAATATAATTGTAAGTACTGGCGGCATGGTAACGTGCTGTTCAGCACTGTCACCTTGCACCTCCAGGCCTGGGGTCCTATTCCTGCCTTGGGTCTGTGTGCGTGGAGTTTACATGTTCTCCCTGTGCTTGGTGGGTTTTCTCTGGGTTCTCTGGTTTCCTCCCACAGTCCAAAGACATGCTGGTTAGGTTGATTGGTGTCTCTAAATTGCTCGTAGTGTGTGTGCCCTGTGGTGGGTTGGCACCCTGCCTTGGATGTCCCCTGCCCTGCACCCTATGTGTTCTGGGATGGCCTCCGGGCTTCCCCCGTGACCCTTAACAAGATAAGTGGTTTAGAAGATGACTGACTGAGTTGTATATAATTGAATATACTCTGTACATAAATGTGAAATAATGTTTCATGTGTACATTTTTTTTTTAATAAAAAATGAATTGAGGTTCAGCTATCATGCACTACATAGTCACAAAAGAAGCTTGGCCTAAATGTTATGTTTAATTGAGAGCCTGAAATATTGTCATGGTAAAAGAAAATGCTCTGACATTTGAAAATTCTCTCTTCTAATTTCTCTTTGGCACCTCTTCTATTAGTGTCCACTTTGGTGAGGATCCTGGTCACCATAAATAACATTCACCACTCTGTGTCTCACCAGGGATGTTTCATTGACCAGTATGTGTTTCACCAGGGACGTTTCATTGACCACCCTGTGTCTCACCAGGGACATTTTATTGACCAGTATGTGTCTCACCAGGGACGTTTCACTGACCACTCTGTGTGTCACCAGGGGTGTGTTTCATTGACCAGTCTGTTTCATCAGGGACGTTTCATTGACCAGTTTGTCTCACCAGGGATGTTTCATTGACCAGTATGTGTCTCACCAGGGACGTTTCATTGACCACTCTGTGTCTCACTGGACAGGTTTCAAAACAGCAATGCCCATATCCTCAGAGAAACTAAAATAACGTTCTGAGGAGAACCTAGGACTGACACTTATTGATAAAGTAGAATTAATACCCCCCTTAACCCTATTCACTCTTACTAGGTTGTGTATCAGTTTTAAGGCACTAAAGTGAAACTTACTGTGCCTTTCTGATGATTTCTTACATGTTTAGTGCAGCATTACTGACAGGTGTGACACACATTCATTCCACTACATGTCTACTATATAAAATAGAACCCAACATTTTTATTTTTAGCTTCCATGGGGGTGTATGACAAAGCTGAAGGAGAGGGGGGTTTAAGGTTTTTATAGAAATTGTATTTGTCTCAAGTATGTGCAATTACTTGAATTTAAGAACAATTGTGGTTTATCTCAAAAGCAAAAATTAAGTATTACAGTATATATTTTAGTTGTTAAGGTAAGGAACATAGGCAAGGAGGTAGCTGAGCTGGGGGAGGTGCATCATCTCACACCTCTGAAGGTTGTGGGATTGGTTCTAGCTCTGCGTGCTTTACTTGCATTAGGTCCTCAATGTTGCATGTGTATCCTTGGTACATTATGGCCTTATAGACTGTGATTAGGAAAACTTTAGTTTATCACTCTTATTTGAAAAACTGTTTACTATCCTTTTTGCTTAAACATACAGTTGTCCAAAACAATTCTTGTTAAAAGGCCAGGTAGTTCACTCACATTTGAAGTATGCGCAAAACAAAAGACATTACATCTCAGTGCTTAAAACAAGTTCCTATTTTTTTTATGACCTACATTCTAAGGCCCACCCACCCTTATTACCCACAATCCTGTGTGCGCTGGTGAAACAGCACTAGTGTTGTTCCCTGTGGAGTTGCACGTCATGCTGCAAGTCACTTTCTTACGCTTGCTTTGCTGTTCCATACATGCTTGCTCCAGATTCCTGTGCCATGGCCACAGAGACAAAGCACCAGATCATATTCAAATGTTCTTCATGATTCTTTTATGTTGTCATGCTCTGCCTTGCTTCTCTTGTACAGATTGCGCAGTGCAACAGTAGTGTAGGATATGTTTTAAAGAAAACTTTAGTTTGGCGGTGGCTGTTCTGTGCAGTACACCACTGTGCATTACTGAGTACTGAGGAATGTTCCTACTGTCGCCTTTGCAGCAGGTAATACCAATTTTCGCTCCTGGGAAACAAAATATGCATAACAAGCCCTGGAAAAGAAGATGAGCAGCTTTACTGCACTGGCTGACTTTCTGCACGTACGCTCTACAGTGTATGACAAACAGAGCATGTTGCTGAGTCATCATACCATTTGGGATAATGTAGGGAGGTTAATCAGCAGTGTTATGTTATAGGCACTGGGATAAGACAAAGGAACAGAACGCAAACCCTAAAGATAAGTTTAACTGGAAAAACACAATGGGTCTTTGCTGGGAATCATTAAATTAAAAACAGAAAACACCACAAACAAAAAAACTTGGAGCTTTCAAAGTTCAGGGAAAAAAATATGCAGAATTAACTTATGACAACCTAGCAAAGGTCCAAACAACCCACCCTTAACACAGAGATAATCAGATATGGGTGTGCTCAGTCCTTCACTGGGAGTGACTAAGCAGGCTGAGCTAGTATTCCCTGCCTGCACTGGCCAGAGCCTGTGACAGAGAAGCTGCCCTTACCCCCACCTGGGCAAACTGAGGCCCAGGGGGACGCGCCTACCGCTGTGCCAGAAACACCAGTGTGACTCAGATGTGGAAACGCTGGTCGGCACAGCATAGGAGCAGGGAGAAAATGGTTTAGCAGATGTTAGATATATGGTAGACCTAACATGCTAAAGTTAACTCTAAACACATGATGATGTAAATGCTTGTGGTAGACATGGAAACATGGGATGAGAAAGAAGGCTTTATGGAAATATAGAAGCTGCCTCAAAGGAATGTGGTCTACCCCTTTATTGAGACAGGCCTCCTGTTGGACTCCCTTCCGTCAGCTGCTACTGAGGGTTTTTATTCATGTTGCTGATCTCCAAAGTCCTCTGTTCTCCTTTCCTCATTGTAACAGCTGTTTACACAGAGCTGTCCCTCTGGGAGAAAGCTGCTAAGTTTCACAGCAACCAGTCAATTAGCAGCCACTGAGGCTATCCGTCACTGTAGCCAAGGTGAATCCGGCATGTAATTTATGACAGTGCTCACACTCCCTCCACCCACTCATTTGATAGATATGCTTTTTGCATACATGGCAAAATTGTGACATAGCTGTTTGTCTGGATTACAGTGTTGCCTAAAATACATAATAATACCAACACCATCACCACCAACAAAAAATGTTTTACCACAAGTTAACCCATCGAGGGACTGTTCAACCATTTGGCAGAGGCATTTTACAATAAAGAAACTTCATTGTCAGTGTTCAAAAACTATATTGGTTTTCATTACCCCATGAAACTTGGAAATGTAAAAAAAAAGGTGTTTTAGTATTGCTTTTCTGGGTGTGCCCTTAAGCATTAATTAGGAGCAATTATTGTAGAAGTTTAAATGTCATATAAGTCCTAGGAACTGTCTGCTGCTGGACCCATATGAAAGGTACTTAATGAAAGGTACCACAACAATATTTACTAATGATATTAATCTGAAGTTATAGTGTTTTCCACACCATGCCAATAAAAATCTAAATATTTATGGTTCTGGGGATAACACTTTTGTTTCACTTTTTTCAGTTTGTGGGTTCAAATCTTGCCTTTGATGCTGAGCTTGTGTGGAGACTGAATGGTGTCCTTGTTCTGTGTTTCCTCCCACTGTCCAAAAACATCAATTCAAGTGAATTGCCAATTCTAATTTGTTTCTTCTTGGTGTGTGAGTGCTCTGCCTTGTGATAAGTTGGCACTGTGTGTGTATGTATGTGCGTTCAAGACATCAAACCCCCCTAACAGGATATGTAGTTTATAAATGTATGAACAGGGAAACTACAGAAGCCTTTGTCTTCAAGATTTGGAAATTATGGCATTACTTACTAGGGAGCATGACATTAAAACAGAAGATGAGGATCATTTTAAATTGGTTCAAAACCAATATTTCCTGTCAGAAACAAGAGTACATTGTATCTCAAACAAGGGGCTCTAAAACAGATTTAAAGCCACATTTACCCCTGTAATGATTAAACTTTGATATTGTACAACAGCATTAACAGGAAAGTGCCATAGTGTTTAAGGATTTTAAAGTAAAAAAAAAACATTCATACAGCAACAACTTCACTTTAGCTGTTTTATTATTTCTGTTCTAGAGCTCTAAAAGGATACACAGATTCCTGGGCAATGACTCAAATGTGTAAGAAGTAAACATGAAGAGACTGACAGCTGGAACACACGGAGGGAATCGTGAGAGAGAAAGAGTCCATATTTGTCAGGGCTGTGGGAAAGAGTAGGCCACACTGCTCACGTGTACAAGTTTCCAACGGAATATATGCACAGTGCTTATCTTTTAAAAAGCATACTCTGATGCAGTACGTGCCATACAAATACACCACACACAGTGTACATCTATATTTTACATAGTAATATGCAGCAGTACTAGAACATAACACAAGTTTCTTAAAAACAACCCAATCAACACAAATTTTGAAGAGGTGTTTGGTCCACATTTTAGACTAAAGTTAATTCTACAAAAAAGCTGAGTTAAAGCAAAACACAAAAACTTTGTTGCTGTTCAAAGGATAAAAAAAATATTGCAGTTATCATTTGATCTATAATGTCCAGCATTTTCATCAAATGTGATTTCTGGCTTATGTTTTGGACCTTCACTGCCTAAGCTGTTGATAAAAAAAGACTGGACAGAAAGAGAGGGATAAATGGATGAATGTATACTACACATGACAAAAACAGAAATAACAGTACAACTTTGAAAGGAGTGTTTTTAGGTTCATCTATGGTTAATATCTGACTTCCTGGCCTTCCCATGGTGCTCTCCACACTTTCTCATGGGTCTTATTTTAAGGTCACACCTCTTACCTCTGTCCCCTCATCTGATACCAACTCTCAGATGCTGCACTTCTGCAATTTCAGAGATTAGATACTGTGGCTCCCAATCACACAGTACTGGGTAATAAAGAATTAAAAGAAAATAAACCACTTGGGCACAGAACAGAGCAAAGCAGTCCTGCACCAAATGAAGCACCAAATAAAAGGTCAGCACATAACCTTGTCCTGCACTACAACCAGCTGACCGTAATGCTGCTAACATCTGGAACAGAACTTATTGCTTGACGTGAAAAGTTTAAATGCCAGCCAGAAGGTTAACACAGCTTTCCTTAATATACAAACAGATAGCTTCTGTATTTTCAAAACAAAAAAAAAACAATGCATTCATTAAAAAGTAAAATGTATTTATAGTAAGATCACAATGAAAGCTTAACTAAGATTTTTTGGTACAAGTTTCTTGTCCCAAGCAAATTATGGCAATGTTGTGGAAGCACAACAAAATGTAGACGGTGGATATTACATTTCTACCTTCACTGCTTCAATCAACTTCCTGTCAAAAGAAAACTTCTGCCATCTCACATGATGTTTTTGAGTGTCACGTGCACCGTGTTTTGTAAGCGTAAAGGCGTCGATATTGGCTACACGTTGTGTTTTGGTACCGCAGTTCGGTAAGCTAATAGGTAACCACACTAAAGATAGACCCAGCTTGCTGATGAGAGCCCCTCCTTTCAATTTCACTGGAAGACAGCCGTTTGGGAGTATGTGAAGGAGTCGCTGAGTTCAGTTCTAAGTAACCCTGCTAAATGGGGGGCGCAGGAAGAGCAGGGCACGAGGTCCTGTTTATGTTAGGCAGAGCACAGGACATGATTATATGGCCAGATTTGTGCTGTTCACACACACAATTTGGACTGTTTCTTTATCGAATTTGTTCACTTAAGATGAAAACATTCACTTTACGTTACATGTACAAGCGTAATGTAGATATAAACATACTACATACGACAACACGTCATTTCTACAACAATTGCCGTTCTCTGGTGAGGCTGACGAGAAAAAAGGTATCAACTGAGGTAAATTCACAATTGTTACATCCTGCTTGAATATATGTAAAACGTGAAATATGGGTACGAAAAGGGTTTTTAAAAATTATAAAGGAACGTTATTTTTGAACAGTCGCGAACAGATAACGAAACGTTTTCTTTAAAAGCATGTGATCCGTTGAAAACCACGTCGTAAAAATATTAAATAAGAATACTACTACCACCATTGGCCTGGTGGTTCAACGGTTCCAGATATGCCCTAGAAAGCGTTGCTTTTGTAATCTTAATTGGAGTTTCCACAGCAAACATGCCGCGACGGGAACTCCAGCACGAGCTCTTTATGCAGCTGCTGCTCGCCCGCCGCGGTTCTCCCTCTGTCTGCGGGCCAGACTCGTGCGAGTGTCTCGCGGTTCCCCTCGCGTACTAATACGACCTTTACCCCAGTTTTCAAACTCGTAGTTCAACGGGTTTATTCTGACACCGCTGACTCCCAGACACGCCCCCCAACAGCCACGCTCCCGGTGTCCTCCAATCTACGAACAGTCACGCACTGCCCACGCGCTCTCTTTGTTCCAATTGGAAAACGTCAGATACACCTCTATTTTCGATTGGTGGTGTGTTGCCACCCGCGAGTCTGTTCCGAATTTTGTTTTTCTTTTTTTTTTATTCACACAGCTGAGGAGGTGGGACCCTGCTGGTGAGCAGTTTTATTTTTATGTCCAGTGCCCATCTGAACCTGTAGCGGTCCTGTTGCCGCTGTGCTTTCTGATAATCTCTTTCACTCTCTGTCCTGGGAAATCCTTATTATCAACACGACATGCTGAATTACGGCACACGACAGAACTTAGATACTGAAGAGCCAGGCGGGGTAAGTTGTTGATATTTTCAGTTTAACAATTTTTTGTGAAAACAGCGTACATATTTTTGCTTTAAGATGATTGAGAGTCTTGTCCCTTTGACACTGTATGGTTAACAGCTCAAACGTCGAGATTTTGTCCAATATTTTCTGACATACTTGGGTTAAGTAAGAGTGAATTTGGTGGTCCTCGTTTAATTCAGATTTTCTTTTACGGAGTTGTCCATGTATGACAGTATACTACAGTCTTCATAATCTTTAAAGTTTATGTGGCGTTGTGCTAGGCATTTATATTTAGATCTTACAGTACAAGAAATATGTAAATATGTATGAACCATAGTTAAAATTATTTATACAGCACTTTGTCTGACATATGACAGTCTTATAGATGTATTTGCACGTAGTAATGTATTTTTTATTATATTCCTGTTGTTTGTACGGACTGCTAACCGATGAAGGATTTTATATTCGTTAATGTAATGCAGCAGTACGTATGCATTTGTTATGCGTCAGTAAAAAAGAAAAACGTACAGTAGATATTTTGTTCTTATGTGAACGTGTAAGTAATTGTTGGGGAGTGGCTTGAATTTCACATGAGCTGCTACAAGTGTAGTTTAATTGGGAACTTCCTGATGGCTGTGTAATGCTCTCTTTGAGTTCTCACATGCCCAGTGGCTTGCAGCACGTCATCCGCTGCTCTATATTTGGCGTGGGAGGTTTTCTCTAGCTAACCGCTGTGTACCAGGGTGGGTGTAGCCGCGATTTTTCGTTGCCGCCTGGATGATTCTTCTACGTGCGAGTCAGCATACGGCAGGATGAGCACCGCTGTGGTGCCAGCTGCCTGGTCCGTGCAGGATTTTCCCGTTTCTGGAGGCAAAAATACAACCAAAGCTTTTAATATGCACTTGTTTGTTCATTCATTCATTCATTCATTCTGCTCGCGCTGAGGTTTCCAAACTGTGAAATTGTGCATTAGATCTGTACGGCAGCAAAGAATTATATTTCAGTGTTGCATATTTTAAATGTGCATGATGTTATTAAATGAAATGGGAACAGAACTAATAGCATTTATGTACTGTATATTTTTTTTCCACTACTTTGTTTGTTGTCTCAGATGGAGGCAACTGGCTGCATGCTGATCCTGGCAAAGCGGAGACATGACAATGAGCAGAGCTGCAGCAGCACACTAGGATACCATGACCTGGAAGCAGCAAAGGCACTTGTGAGCATGAGCTCGTGGGGTCAGAGGTCACAAAAGTCCAGGCCGCTCACACCCACGTCGGACTCCTGCGACTCCCTCCCGCTGCACGCAGACCCTGCAGAGCACACCAGAGACTTTGTGTCTCTGTCATCACTGGTGAGTAAAGGAACCATTTGGAAGAAAAGTGCATGTACAACCTTTTTTTAAATTAAGAAATCTTACATCCAAAATAGTGTCATGAAGGATTTTACTTAATCCAGTCAGAAATATTGGAGATTAGAATTTTCTCTACTGGAAAATTCATGTTGCATGTTGTTGGACATACAGAGTAAAAATACTAATTCGGTCTCATTCTGGGTTTCTTACAGTGCATGACACCGCCTCAAAGTCCCAGCTTTGCTGAGGCGCCAAACAGCACTGTGGTCAAGCACACTGTGCCCTGTACTGGGCTGTGCCCTGCTCCTCAAGGCAGTACTTCCCTGCCCTGCAGAGCCATGGCAACCAGTGTAATACGCCACACGGCTGACACAACATCTTCCCAGCCTGTGCCACCACCCATTTCTGCAGCACAATGCCACAGAAAACATGACTGCCGGCCGCCTTCCTCACAGGCAGAATCTGCGAGCAAAATTAATGTTTGTGTGGCACAAGGCACAGCCTCGTTGGACACTGCTGTTACCCCCACAAGCACCTCCCTCTCCCCGCCCACTGTTAACAGCTGTCCAGTGCTGTGTCACATGCTGCCTGTGAGCAGCCAATCAGGAGTGATCTCTGCGTTCATTCAGTCTCCGGTACGGACACAGACACCCAGGGCCAAGCCCATCCTGCCCCAGGCCACTTCAGTCTCACAGCAGTTTTTTGTGGGCTCCCCTGTAGCCCAGGGCACAGTCATGTTTGTAGTGCCTCAGCCCCCAGTGCCCTCTCCGCCACAGTGTCCACAGGCGGTGGTGACAGTGGGGAGCACCAAGCTGCTCCCCCTGGCCCCTGCACCGGTCTGTGTGCCCACAGGACACAGCGCAAGCACTGTCCTCCACAATGACTTCTCCCGCAGGCGCAACTACGTGTGCAGTTTTGCAGGCTGCAGAAAGACCTACTTCAAGAGCTCTCACCTGAAAGCACATCTCAGAACACACACAGGTAGACACTTTGCTTTGTAAACATCTTTGTGATGACCTCTTTATTATCCAAAAGTTTACAGTCTTTCTAACATGGTTAGGTGAACAATGTAAACAGTCTTTGTCTAAATATGCCTAGGGATTGCACACAGTCATGAGAAATGATGTGCCATTAATTTTAGTGAAGTTTTAATTATTTTTATGCGTCCCTTAAAAAACCTAAGTGCTGCTAGTCAGAGCTCATAAAATTAGTTTTGTGATCACAGCTGCATACTGTACCAGGTGCATGCAGAGTGTTATCTCAACATCACTTTGAAATTTTTATACTAGTTAATGATATCTTGAGGTCCATCAGCTCTGTCCTAACAGCCAGCTGTGATTCCTTTACTGGACTCCTAGCCAATTAATGTATTGACTCCTGTTTGCACAACAAACCTGCACTGTAGTGCCTTGAACAATAAAATCATCTCAAACTTGTACTGCAGGTCCTCCTTTGCTTTGTTTTGCAAAAATGCTGTCCGAAATAAGTAATGAATAATTAGTAGTTTAAGCAGGGTCAGTGACTTTCTGAGTGGAGTTTTTGTTTCTCTGTGTTCAGGTGAAAAGCCCTTCAGTTGTAGCTGGGATGGTTGTGAGAAGAAGTTTGCCCGTTCCGATGAGCTATCACGCCACCGGAGGACACACACAGGCGAGAAGAAGTTTGTGTGCCCTGTATGTGACCGCCGTTTCATGAGGAGCGATCACCTGACCAAACATGCACGGCGTCATACAGCCAGCAAGAGTACATCTACCTGGCAAGCAGGCTCATGTGACCTTCAGACAGCAGCGTGAGAGATGTCAGGGCCACCTTCTCCTGGTCCAGCGTTTTCCTTTTATGTGCTGGTACCAGCTTCAAATTAACTGCTGTCTGCCAGGCCTTTGGGCCTCCTTGTGACTGGTCTCCCAACATCGACAGTATGCTGCTAATATTTCTTTGTTGGGAGGGGCGGGGGACAACAAAATCACATTCGTCTTGCACTGGAATTTCTTTTTATGACATCTGTATTTTCAAGTGACTTCCTGTTTACGTTCATATATGTAATATTTTACTAAATGTATGTACTTTTTTTGCCAAAGGCTTTCTGTAAACTGTCAGTAAAATTTGTACACATGCATATCTGTGTCATATAAAAAATGTATTTGTTTAAAAACCTCAAAGTGGATAGTATTCCACAGTGATTACCTACTTTTTCACTTTGCTTATTATTTGATACAATATTTTAATAAACAATATTGTTTCCTGTCAGTGAGTTCTGTATGTGTGTACGTTACGTATATATATAAAATTACTATAGAAGTAATTTTAAATGCCGATTCCGTGTAAAACAAATACAGAAAAACATATCTATAGTACGACACGAGATGCAAAACATTTTAATTTATGAATCCGTAAATTTCCTAAAGCAAAATTTTTATGTGCATATACCCGACGCATAAGTCCTACTCAAATTCTGAGCTGTGGCTTTAGTTTGATGAATCGATGGGCTTAGCTGTGACTATAATGTATTATTTTTTTAATCGCGTGTTGCATTTCTGGTAATATTTCACAGATTAAACGAAATTACAAATTTTAGCCGTGGACTATATAGGATAATTTTCAAAACTTGAACGTCCATATAAAATAAATTGTTGCTAATACTTTACCATGCAAGTTAATTTCAATTGCACTGAATGTGTGACGGGAGAATTTCAACGGCAATTGTATCATCAAGGAAAAGGCAATCATTTCATCGTTGTGCAGCTAGTGAGTACCGTTTCGTTTTACACAGAGATCGAAACAATTGTAGTTGCATCACGACAGAGCAGTTTTCTTGAAGCAGTTCAATCCTACTTAGAATTCAAAAGTAAATACAGTGTTCTCCCTTCCAGACCTAGCAACATATTTTAACAAATCGGATTTCGAGAAAGCGGAAAAGGGGTGCGCCCAATGAAATGCTCCATAAAACTAGCATAGCACCGCCCATTTTGACCCCTTGATTTCACCCCGCCCCTTTGCCTTACTGACCGATATTCTCAGTAAACAAAAGACAGCTGGTACGTGTTAATGGGTTGTATTTTATTGAACTCTAACGTAGTATTAGTCATTTTCTATAGGACTGAATAAAAAGATAAATGGAGTAGCTAAATATATTACACGATTAATCCACTCTGTTTTATAGTTGAAATGCAACGAATTATCGTCTTTTCCCTAAAACATGCCCAGACATTACATTTCTGCCTTCGTCAGCAGTGACCTAGATATTGAATTAGAAGATAGGCGTGCCTGTTTGTCCTTAACTGACACTGCGCTTTATATTACTTTTTTTAACCGAAGACAGACGTCTCAATTTAAAGGTCGCCTAAAAGATCTTAAATTATTTAATAGTTTAACCCGCTGATGTGTAAGACTGCTATAACATCACGAATTTATTGAATCTAAAGACTTGTGATTCTTTATAGGATTCTAGTTAGATGTTCAGAACTTATAGCACGATATCTATGACCGACAAATTAGTTGATTTCTATTCTTTTCATTTATTCAGTTTAACTTTATTGTCATTATGCATTTGCAGTATAACAAAAAGTCTGTAAATAATCAGAGTAACATACGAAAGCCGCATCAACTGGGTGGATGGACGAGGGGGCCAAACTTGGCTTCTCTTATGACCCTTTCGAAGTTATGAAATATTTAATTGCGATTTACTAGCAACCACAAGGGGGCAATTTGAGCAGACCTAAAAAGTATATCCACTTACAGGCGAAACACATCGAGCCTTATCAGATCATTTCAACTACTGGTAACTGAAAGAGACTGTAAATAAAATGCTGAATAATTATGAGCAGTATGTCTTTTGCTTCTACTACCTGCAACATAGGTAAAAGAGCTCAATATTTGAAAAATAAAGATTATGCCTCGCGAGCTGAGTTAGAAATAGTACAGAGGTGGCCAACCACAGTCCTGGGGATCCTTACTGGGTGCAAGTTTTTGTATTCAGTCAATTTAATTTGACCACTTTGACCACTATCTTAAATATTAATGATGCTGTTGTCCATGATAATATGTATGTGCTTAGTTGTTTTAAATAGAATAGAATATAACTTTAAAAAAAACAACGAACTGCTATCTTAGCAGCTCTCAGGGAATGGTAATATACCCTTAAGCAACGTGTTTAATGAAAACCTACTGTTTACACAAACATCCTCGACGCATATCAGGTGGAGCCCCGCCCCCGTCTCGGATACTCAGACATCTCTGTCATGCTAACACCAGCATGCAGATCACTAGTCAGACGCTCTAAACCAGTTTTAAGGC
>JABJVR010002347.1:0-17533 GCA_025773905.1 Chitala chitala
TATATAGTTTTAAAAAGTACTTCATCGGATTTCAAATGAACTTATTGCTGCATTGATCAAACCATATATTTATTTTGCATACATCAGTTTTTCAATGTTACCACTAGGGTTCTCCAAGCATGCAGCTTATGAGAAAATGGCACTGGAGAAGCAGAGGGAATTTTTTGTGCTACAGTTTGCAAAGTGTGCATCAGTACTGACTGTGCAGCGTCATTTTCATTGATGCTATGGAACGAATCCACCGGGTGAGCCGAGTATCCGTCAGTGGTGTTGGCAGGTCGAACAAACAGGATGTTTGTGCAAAGGCAAAAGTGAAGGACGACAGTCCTTGTTTGAAGACAATGTGGAGAAAATCAACAAAATGCTCCCTTGCCACTGGATTGGTTGCTGCCGACCCCATGATTTGGTGCTCCACAGGTGGCCCCTAGGTCACATGATCTAACGCTGTGCAATTTTTTTTCCTCTGGGGGTATATTAAGGTTGCTGTTTACAAGGCACTGCTACCAACAACACAGGTTGAACTGAAAACCCACATCATTACTGTCCTGGAATCAGTGACAGTGGACATGCTGGAGTGATCATAGCAGGAATTAAATTATCGCTTTGATTTTGTTTGTGTCACTAAAGGATGTGACGTGGAGTACTTATAGGTGATTATACAAGAGTTAGTTCCAACCAGGGTTTGGTTTGATTGGACAAGAGGTATTCCAAGAGTGCTGATATTTCACAATAACGGCACTGGGACATTTAACAGCTACTCTGTTTCATATAATTCATATAAAAACGAAAGTCCAACACACTCCACACAATTTGTGCACTGATGATGTCACTTCAAATTGTAATGAAACATTTGCTAATTAAATGCCAAGCTTGGCGAACTACTGAACACTTCAAGTATCACTCTGCTTCATGTCTTCTAATAAATGGTGTTAGTACAAATGTTTTATTACAACCATTAATTACACTAACTTTCAGTCTCTAGGTCATTGCTACATTTTAATGAAGTATGAGAAAAAGACATTTCTTCCCGGAAATAATGTTTGAGTTAAATTGAATAGTTGTCAGCAGAGGATGAGGAGCAGGGAAAAAGCCCGGATGAAGCTAATACAGCAAATACAGTAAGCATACACAAACACACAGACTCTCTCACTATATATATATATATATATATATATCCTACCCACTCCAAAAATACATAATTAATCATAACATTATTAATTTGCATAACTGTTCTATAAGTATATACCCAACAATGGTCATCACTTTAAAATTATTAAACAGCTAAATGATACTATAATACTAGGATGCAGACTATATACATACCTGTCTAATAAACGGACACAAAGAAGATTAAGTATCAGACACTGATAAGAAGCTGTGATTCTGCTGTTGTGATGGGTGCATATTATTTGCTTCCACTTCACTTTTATTTAGAAACAGGTTTCCTTCTTCAAATGAGAAATGAGAATGATTGTTACATTTCACAGAAAGAACTCCTTAAATGCCTTTTTTAAGAAAAAAAAAACATGGTCACTAAACAATTAAGTGGCAGCATTGTGAATAACAGATGGAATGTTATAGAAATATAAGTTTAGGTTTATAAATTATTATTCATGATGCCAAATTTTGCAACTGGGAATTTAAAGATAAAAGATAAATCTTTTATTTGCTTTTCACCGATCCTTGTCAGTCTATATGTCTTTTCAAAATTAATGTTCATATAAAGTCGTACATGTAGTTTTTTTTTGCATTTTATTTTACAACTAATACGTAAACAATGCAGTTATGTAATCTACTTTGGTAATTTGAAAAACTACCATTTTATTTAGCACAATGTTAAAATAGTTTACTAACTTGCAAATAATTACATATAAAGCATTCAGACTGTTTATCTCTACTAAAAACATACTCTATAGCATGTTTAACACAATAATATTGCAGTAAAAAAAAACCATTGCATGTGGAATGGACCGCTGTTTGAATCTTGGCTCTTGCCTTGTAAATTAAAATCAAATAATCTAATTCAGCAATTATTTTATCAGCAAAATTCTGATGAATGCATTTCTGGAGAAAAAGGCATTTTATTCCATTAAATTCACTTATGAAAAGTGAATTTAAATGAAATAATTTGCACATGTGCACACACTCAAGCTGAACATCAGTTACAACACTAAACATATTTTCAGCATTTAGAAGCAGACACTACAAGCAGTCATATATCATTTTAAATTATTTTAAAAAATCAAGCCAACTTTATAAAATTATGTGAAATGAAAGTTCAATTCAGTTAAATTCAATTTATTTTTGTATAGCGCGTATTACAACAACGTGCCTCAAAGCACAAAGTTGTCGTGGTCTGGTGATGGTTCAGGCTGATTTTTCTGTGTGAGTGATCACGCTGGTAAGGATTGCTTTAGGCCTTGTACTGAGGATGTTTTTACAGTACAGCAAACTGGATTCATCTGTATTGCTCCAGTATACCACCTGTAAAATTGGCTTATAAATTTCCATGTATTAGGGAAACAATGTAAAAACTGCGGAATTGTGCACATGTTATCACTGCACTTACTTGAAGCATTTTTACTCAAGTTTCTGCTGTGATGTTCTGTAGAACACCCAGTTTCAGTATTTAAAAATATCTGTATTTAGGCTTGTTACTACTGCTAACTCATTAATGAAACAAGCACACTTACCAAGTCATCTTCAGACACTGTCACGACATTCTTTATACAGCAGCCAGACCTGGCTGTCTGTACACTATGGCATGCATAAACCTTGAGTGTGATTGAGTGTGATTGAGTTGTTTATCAGCTCAAACTGAACATGTGATGTTCACCACTAACTTGTACCTAAGGCATCATCTTATGGTGTTTTTTTCATTTCTTCTGCTCATCCTTGATAAACTCTACAATGATCCACTTTAAGATCTAGTAAACATAAACTGCTCTTAGTTGGCCTGTCCACTCATGGTAGGGCTCATTAATGCTGGCTCACATTTAGATTCAAGTGGGGTCTCCAATGAAGGTGGAGAAGCATTAGTAGGTTGCAGAGGTGAGGAGGTGTCGTAGCACTTTCCCACTCTCCCGGCTCCACCTTCCCTGTCGTCCTCCTCACTTCGAGATGCATCGTGGGTACGCATGTGTTTTGCGAGGTGATCACTGCGCATGAAGACACGGTTACACACGGTGCAGGTGAACTTCTTCGCGCCGGTGTGCGTCTGCAGGTGTCGCTGCAGCTCATCGGAACGGGTGAAACGCTTGCCACAAAACAGCCAATTGCACACAAAAGGCCGGTCCCCGCTGTGCCAGCGGAGGTGGGCCTTCAGGTGTGAGGTCTTTGCGTAAGCCTTGCCACACCCTGGGATGTGGCAGTTGTGCAAGTGCTTTTTCTTGCCTCCATCGGCACAGGGGCCGAGCCGCTCTGAATCTATGCAATTTGGACAGCGGCATATGGCTTGTCCCGAGCCCCGGGAGGTTGAACGACGCTGTGACTTGGGTCGGGTGCTGGTGGTACTGTCCAAAGGCTGCTCCAGGGCCTGCTGCTGTTGTAAGAGCTCTTGACCCAGTGGTTCAATTTTAAAGCTTTCTTGTGGGAAGGGGAGTGAGGGGTGTGATGCTGGGGCTAGCTGAGGGGGGGCCAGACTGCATAACTGTGGGTCAGAGGTGTAGGGACCTAAAGCTGGCTGAAGGCCCATCGTTCCACTCTGCCCTACAGTCTGCAGCCCAGGTGATCCTCCTTGCAGCTCCATCCAGCTTCCTGTCCCTGCATGAAGGTCCCACCAAGACGGCATAGTTAGGTCTTCACTGCTGCTTCCATGTGGCCCTGGTCGAAACCAGGGCTCATATGGGTGGGCCATGCTGTGTACACAGATATAAAACAGCAGGGGAAACACCCCAGAGTTAGACGTATCCTCAAAACCTTTGGTGAGTCTCGTGTGGTTCAGTACATGGCTGGAAGCCTGGAGTCCGGTTTTTAACGAGTGTTCACACCATCAATCTCATTCACTTGTTGGCTCAATGGGCTGCAATGGCTTCTGAAGTTCACAGACATGGACCACAAATCTGCAAACCCATGAGAGGAAAACAGATACATTTTGGTCACTGCAGTTCCTACGTCTTTTCACATTTAACGTGTTTGTACACGTTAACATTGCTATACATTAGTTAAACAGAAGTAAATTTAGGTAAAATGTTTGGTAACTGAAACGCAATGAGTAAATGACAGTACCTGACATGCAAACACTGAATTCAACCCTTAAACCACACATACATTTTTGACAAGAAAAGGACACACACACGCTCACACACACACACACACACACACCATATTTTTTAAGGACTGAAGTTCTCACGCTGTTATGACATGAATGAAACATGTTGAGGCGGAAACCTGCAAATGCAACTACTGCCAGGTACTTCCCAGGCAGGAAAGGGCACAGAAAGGAAAACAACTTTATTAGCTTCTCGTGCAGGAATATGTGAATTACATGGCCGTAAAAGCACAGGATGGCAGGAGAGAGACAGTGTATTGACAGGCGTATCTCATCGCTCAGGGCGAGAATACAGGGAGGTATGGCTGCAGGCCAGAGCCTTAGCTTGTCTCTGAAGTTGAAGGTGATGACTGCTAGACAGAAGAACCTGTTTTTTCTGAATGCCTTTTGTAAAACAGCCTCTGCTGTTTTTCTCTCCTTTGTCTTTTCCTTACTGAACTGCAATGCTGTCTACCTCATCTTTCAGGCATGGGAAATATATGAAGAAATGAAAATATGAATGTTAGAATTCCAAACATTAGGTACTACACACAGGACATGTTGGTTTTTCACTACTTATTTGTTAGCGTAGTTAGTGTAATCAGATCCTAACGCCTCGCAAAAAAGAATTTTTACCATCAAACACATTGTGTTTCATTAAAGGACATAATCTAACACAACCCCAGTAATGAACCTAATTTAATAAAAGGAATCATCAGTCACTTCACCTTACATTGTAATTTATTTGTGTGGTCCACAAACTAATTCACTAAATTTATAAATATATTCACAATATAAACATAAATAATATATTTAAATATATTATAAATATTATATATGTAAATATGTTATTTATAAATATAAAATATAATAAATAATCAAATCACCAATGTGTCATGATGTCTGTATTTTTGGAAATCACACTGAAAGGTGTTAGAAATATTGAATTCTTACAAGAAATTACCTAAGATTTTTTAAACGGCACTTTCTACAAATGAATAGCATATTTGGTTTAGAACGTTTCCCTGTTGTTACAGAAAACATTGTACAGTAGTAATATTACAGTTGAGAAGTTTTAAAATATTTATTTAATAACTTTAAAGCTTTAATGAACAGCTACATTGTGTCAGTACTGTATTAACATGTTCAGTCCTCTCAGTGAACAGCTACATTGTGCCAGTGCTGTACTAACATGTTCAGTCCTCTCAATGAACAGCTACATTGTGTCAGTGCTGTACTAACATGTATGGTCCTCTCAATCAACAGCTGCACTGTTGTAGTACTGTACTAACATGTACAACATTTAGACTAAATTCCTTTAAAATTCTATATTTTTTTCAGACACAAGTCACATCTTCAGCTCTTAGAGCACCATTTTCTATTAATAGCTCTAAGTATGTTGATGTCTTGTCATTGTTGAACTGCTGTCTTGCTTTCTTTCTCTTCCTTCTTTGTTCATTTGTTTTTTTTTCTGGACTCTATAAAAAGGTACCATAACTTTCTGAACATTAGCATTTGAGAAAGACATTTATTATATTTCAATTTAGGTGTTTAGTAACTTGCCAAAGTTAAGTAAGAATGGATGTATTTTTTCCAGAATGTTAACTTATTCTTTACTCATTATTATACATTTGACAGATTTAGACAGCTGGGCAGGCTGTTTTTAAGATCAGTATGTTGTTAAAAATCTGTATAATAAAAAAGGCAGTTATTAAAAATTCAGCTAGTTTTGATCATTGTCACTAATGACAACCTGTGGAATGCTGTTTTATATTCATATATAAATAGTTGATCTCAAATGATCATTAGTTTCTTTGCTTGTTTGTTACAACATCTGAGGCATGTTTCATAACTCCTAGTTCTTTTCTCAGTGTCACCATTCTTGGACGATATACAGAAATGCTTTTGTGCGGCACGTGTCAAAACCAGCATGCCTCATGGACTGTTTCACACACTTCTTTGTGCCTACACTATGGAATGACAACTCTGTTCCTTTTAAATATTAAACCATTTACAAAACTAATGTGATTATTATTGGAGACAAGTGCAGAGTGAACATTATTCTGAAAGTTGTCACACTGTACCTTTGCCCATACTAAATTTGCTATTGTCTCTGCATTCTGTTGACATCTGGTGTGCCCTTCTTGACAAACCCTCAGGATATGGCCATTGGTCAGCCATAGATTTCTCACACCCAAACACTGATCTTGTTTATCTGTGTGTAGTGCTGTTTTGATTGGATCGTGGAGTGTGATCCACATCTCCTGGCTTTGGTTGGATTTATCAGAGGATTAGGATAGCATTACTTCTGTTACTACAACTAGTCTTCAGGTCCATTGAATTGATCTGTTTCCTGCTCCCTTGGATACATTATGTGTGTGTGGTACAGGGATGATATGATGTTTTTAAAATGTGTTACATTCAGTAGATATACTGTATAGTAACTGTGCATTGTAATCAGTTATAATGTTTTAGATTTTTCACTGCACAGATTCTTTTCCTTCAATTTCACTCAGGAAATCAATAAAAATGTAATTTTGCCAGAGTGCCAAAACGTTTTTAGTACAGCTGTATATGCCAGTACTCTAAAACAATCTGGACTTAAAAAATTACATCTAATATATACACCTTCACATCTGTCAATAAAATAATCAAAATCCTCTCCATGTTCCTGTTTGAGTGAATAAACACAGTATGTTTTAAGTTTTTGTCAGTCATGTAAATTACATTCCTTTTGCCAATTCATCAGTTTTTTTCTTTGTCTTCTCGATTTACAAAAACATATAACACACACTTCATAAACTGGCACCTGTCAGATAGTTTTTCATGCATCTGGTTTATGTTTGACATTATTAACTTGGCTGAACAGAAAATGTGTTGTTTAAATGCTCTATAACCACATTTCCCATTCAATTAACCTTTAAGGAAGCTTTGCACATTGTTTCTCAACAAAGCGCCTTCTAAGTGCATTCAGCAAGGTGCTGACTAGAATTTCAATTCAGTTCAATTTATTTTTATATAGTGCCTTTCACAACAATGTGCCTTAAAGTGCTTTGAACAAGAAGTTGCAGATACTACGAAGAAACTATAACAATAATAATAATGTAATTTCCCAGATTGTGTTGGTTTTATTTCTGACACCATACCTTTGTCATGTCTGTCATGTCACCTGCTAAAAAATATACAAACGCTGACACTCCACCAACACAATAATCACACACCTGAACTCAGAATGACACACACACCTCATGGACACAGTCATGCTATTACATACACTCTTAGACTACATTAATCCACCGCTACACTACATACTCACATCAAGTCCATTTTTAGAATTCTTCAATTCTGAGCAATTTTCTACTGCTAAGTAGTTAATGTTTCTTTAATACTTTTTCTGTTCATGTTTTTCTACATGTAAAATTAATTTTAAAATAAGTATATAACCTGGATAACCTGGATTTCTTCAAATCTGCCTTTTCTTACACCATTGCACATATTTCACTTTTTTTCATTGCACAGAGTGCTACTAAAGTTGCTGAATTGTGCAGTGATAGTATTTTTTTTCTAAAATGTGTGATGTTCAAGTTTCCATGAAATTACTTAATGTTTTAATTGCCAGAATGACAGGCACATGGAAAACTGCCCCAAGGTGTCAAACATCTTTTAATTAACTTTCCAAAATATTACTTAGTGAAAAGAACACTTCTTACCCTGAGAAGCGGGTGCATCTCTGCTGCGTTCTGGAGGTGAAGGCAGTGAGGGCCACCTGAGAACCAGCATTCCACTAAAGAGGACAAGACGGGTGGGGAAAAGGAAATAAAAACGTGTAGAATGACAAGGTGGGGAAAAGCAGGTGCACAGGAATTACAAAAAATGAATGAGTAGAGGTTTCATTTTGGTTTGGTTAATTTCACAAAGTGACAATGGAGTACATGGAGATAATGTGAGAGCCAACTCATTAGGTGTGTCATGAGTGCCCCATGTCACCACTTTGCCTCAATCATTAATTCTATCAACCACTCATTTCGTCATAGGAGTTTGTGAGGAATCAGCCATACATGTTCCTTTTTGATCATGATTGGGCTAAAAGTGGCTACAACCTTGGCTTGTGCCATAGACACTCTTTGAAACCCATTTGTACCAAATTCTTTTGTTGTGTTATCTAACAACCTTTTCCAGATGCATCATTGCCTTTGCCTGCTTTTTCTGGGTTGGTTATTCCTTTCACTTTGGCCAAAATTTCTTTAACCTGTGTTTGTGAACTGAGCCCTAAGATACACCTACATACTCCTCTCACCCATCTCTGCTCTGTGTCATTCCAGGGCCTTCTCTGGTATTGCACATTGGACATCCATTCATCCCATTACAGTCTATGCCTTAGCTTGGACCTTCCTTTATCTGGGTGTAATCTGGCCTTTCCCCAGCTCATTAGAGTCCGCAGCCCAGCCTGGACCTACCTTCTTCTGGGTGTGCTCTGGCCTCTCCCCAGTTCACTGATCTTTCACTGACCATTACCTTCAATAAAATACTAGTTAATCTCATTTGGATGCCATTTTATGGGAATCTCACAGAATACCTCATTACATTGTCTGTACCATGTACAGTACTCTCAGTGAACAGCTACATTGTGCAAAGAAATGGATCCCACAATGTTAGAATGCAACATGTTAGCCATATTTAGTACTGCCACTAATGACTACTGGTTACTATAGAGTGCAAACCCCAAACTTTTTTGCCACATCACCGCTGAAACACCTGTAGTCAAGAAAAGAGTCTAACCATCTTCTGGGAAATCAAGTGATACAACAATATGTGGTCAATGCTCACCACTGGGCATTATCCACCCATCCACAACTCTGAGTGCTGGGTTCTTTGTATAGAAGAAGTGTGGTAACCTCTGCTTGTGAATTGGTTACCAGACTTGCAACATCACAGTAAAATATCCATTCCCATCTCCACTAATCTCAGCCACTATGGACAATGTCACTGCAGACATGATTTTCACCAAACTCTAACTAAAAAGTGCTTACAACCAGATTAGGATCAAATGGAAGATGGCATTCTCCAGAACCAAAAATCATGAGTACCTTGTTAGGATTTATGGGTTTGTGAACACACCCTTTGTCTTCATGGAGGAAGTATTCAGCACAAGTTAGACCAGGATGAGGTGGCTTTCCTGGTGTATGTCACCCTGAATAGATCTATTCAAGTTTAAAGCAGTGAGAGACTAGCCAGTGCCTTGAACTCTAAAGGAGTTGCAGTGCTTATTGGGGGCTTTAAATCACTACAGTTGTTTTATTTGCAACTTCAGAGCCTTTGCACCCCCTTTCACTGCTCTCACCAAAGTGAAATGATCCACCATTTTCTGGAACTCCTCTGATGACCTGACCTTCAGCAACCTGAAGATAAGCCTAACCACTGCTTCCATCCTGGTCCAACTGAACCTGGAGATGCATTCATAGTGGAAGTGAATGTGTATTGCAATTTGTGGGAGAAGGTGCAGGGCTTTCACGGACTGTCGAGACTTCACCCACGAGACTTTCTACCCTCATAGACTTTTCTGCCAAGGTAATAAGTAGTTTCTTACCATAAAATCAGTAAAGACAAGTAGTAGCCAGTGTGTTGAGGGAGCCTCATGTCCATTTTGTGGTGAAACATAGAAGCCTGTCATTTTTCAGAGGCTAACACCTTGCTAGGCACACTGAGCCATGTTTCTAGCAGATTTGAATTCTTCTTTATCTGTCATCCAGGCTCTGGAAACACTGATGCCCTTTCCTGGATCCACCAGCCACCAACTCTGCAGGACCTTCTGGGCACCATCCTTCTAACATTTTACATTATGGCTTTTATCAGTTGGGAAATGAATCAAGCGATTGAGGAATATTTGCAAGAAGACCATACACCATCAGTTGCTCCACCAAACAGGCACCATATACCATCTGTTCTACAGCCACTCCTTATCCAATAGGTACATATTTCACTTGCTTCTGAATGCCCTGGCATCTCCAAGATGTGGTCTCTTTTGTCCTCTACATTACTGATGGGCCTCTTTGGAGGAGACTATGCAGGACTATGGTGTCTTGGCTTCTGTTCAATCCAAAATTGTACGCTAACCACCAAGTATAACATTGCAGAATCTGCCCATACATAACCACCATTAGTCACATATGTATCTGGATTTTTTCATAGACGTTCACCTTTTCAGATGAAAAATCACTGTCTCAGTGGCCATTGACAGGTCTTCCAAGATATACAAGCTGGTCCCATGCCCAAAGCTGCCAACTGCAAAGCAGCTTGCTGATGCAGTCTTCTAGCAAATCTTATTCAATTATGGCACCCCAGAAAACTTTGTTTCTGACTATGGAGCATAATTCATGGTGCAGTTCTAAGGGCAGTCAGTGCATGGCTATAAATCCCAACTAACAGGAGACCAAGATATCACCTTTTGACACTGAGACCAGTGGAATGCCTTTACCAGGAGGTAGTTAGGCAGCTATTGCTGATCCAAACAACACTACTGTGAGGGCTAACTTCTGTGGGCAGAGCATATTATCAAATCTATACCCCATGAGTCTACTGGGATCATGCCACAATGCATGATCCCAATAGACTCATCAATCAATCAATATTAATTTTTTAACATTAATTAATCAATCAACATTACATTTACTCATGGGCTATAGATGCGACAAACATGCGACAAAAGAAGAGCAACCTTACACACTAGATGACACATTGTAGCATTATGACCACCAGCCACCACTCTTTCCCAGGGAGTTAGTGGGCAGTGACATTCTTGCCATGGACAGCTAATTCCATCAATGCAGGAATTCTGCACTGTCACCAGACAAAAGTTACACACTGCTGTCCTTTAGCAGAAGTGGTTTGCTGAACACCATTTGCACCCGGCACACTTGTTCCACCCTGGTCATCAGTTATGTCTACACAGGATCTCCACACAAACCCCATCACACACCAACTTGTCTGGCAGGGCACCTGAAAATCTCCTTTCTATTCTATTTGTCACTGTAGAAACTTGTATTCTGCTCACCAATTAACAGCCTCATCAGCTGACACTCCTCTGTAAAATTATAATCTATATGTAGTGGCTTCCTCAAACTCAAGGATGCTACAATGCATACAGTCCAATACAGAAACAATGTGAATGTACAGTCACAATGAACAAACGGCAGCAAAAGAAGACCAACCTTACACACATTGTGGCATTCATAAAACAGATGTGTCTTTAACTGGAGTTTGAAAGATATAATGGACTGTACATCATACAGACTGTGTGAAGAATGTGTAGGCACTGTGAGGTGGTTAGCCCCCAAGGACTGGGGTTTTAGGAAGAGGGTCAGGCAGACAGGCACAAATCCGTAAAGAGCTTTGCAGGGAAGTGTTATTTTATATTTGATTCCAAAAGTTACAGGCAACCCATGTATACATAAAGAACAGGAGTAATGTATGTGGATTTTTTACTATATGTAGGTTAATGGACAGCAGAATTCTAAACATACTGTCATCTGTTGAGATTTTTGGAAGGATGTCCAAAGTTGTCATGAAAACATGGATTAGTAAAAGTATTAGGGCTTTCATACATCAACATTATAATTTATTATTAGCTGTTTTTGGCAGACTAATAATTTTTTACAGTGTAAGGAGTGCGTGTACACATGCTGTAGGTGGACCACTATATGTGACATAATGTTGACAGCTACAGAATCAGTAAGGGGATCCATTTCTGGTTTGTTCATTGTTTACTTCATATTGTCAGCCTTTTCAAGGCACTCCATAGGCTGTGTGTCTGTTTAACCACAGTGGGGCATAACACACTTTAATGTAAGAATTCTACCTCTGAATCCACTGTTTAAAATGTGCTTCCCAACAGCAATGAAGATTGCGATCATCGTGGACACCTAGCTACGTTCTCACCATGTAATGCCATTTTGCCTATATCGTTCCCTACGTTTCAGGGTGTGCGGCACTGTACTGAGCCAAACCAATCCTCCACCACAGTTGTACTGGACTCTACTGCACCAGATCCTCAAAATAATCTAATAAAAAAGAGCATTGATTCAAAGTAACAGAAATATTTTTGATGGTTACTTACTTAAATTACTTGTTAAGCGTAATTTTTAATAGAGAAGAACATGAATCAGTTTCAGTATCTGGACATTGTTGACGCAGAGCCTGCCCAGACAGGAAATATGTTTGTATGTTTGCATGTTTATCAAGCAAAAATTACCATGTTACTGATACAAGTGAACATATAAGATAATGTCTGTGTGACACATTTTTTAAAATGTATTTATATTGTATTTTTTCAATAAATGTATTTATCAAATGGGTACAAATTACAAAAAATGCTTGACTGGCAAAGAATGTAGTGGGGTGTCATTTAAATTGAATTTTAAAGTTGCAATTTTATCTAATTATGGTATAGATATAGTGGGGGGGAAAACTCTCAAGTATACAGTGTTCAAGTATTTCTCCAAAACAGTATTTGAGCCTAAAATCAAGGTATAGAATATAAAGTATAAAATATAATCATCTTGCATAAAGTGTTTTTTTTAACAGAAGAAGTAGTTATTTTTTAGAGAATTATTTAAATGTTTTTTGGTTTTTTTTTTTGTGAAAATGATGTATGGCTGAAAAAAGTATGAAACCTATTTTTGAGCTAAATGTGTTCATCATATATTTTTACATGAAAACTGCAACATGAACTTTAACTCAAAAAATATGGCTAAAAGGTATCCTTTCATGAAAGTTTTAATCTCTAAAATTCAGCCTATGACTATAAACAATTAGAAATTGTCGAGAAAACTGGAACAGATAAACTCTATGCCATACAAAGCACATGTTAAAGGCTTGCTATAAGTCACACAACATCAGGATTTTCACTGTAACCAGCAATGCAAAATTGCTGATACTGTACTTCTCTTATGTAAAAGGCTTTAGTATCAACATTAATCATTTATCAGAAGATGCAATAAAAGATTTGCATTTGTTTTTCTGTCTGTAGTATTTGTTTAGTCAGTTTATCTTGGTAATTTTCACTCATTCATACATTCATGTCATGTCTGAGGTTGTCTGCAAAATTTAAAATTATATATATTTAGCCTTTATTGCAATACTGTGTACAATAACAAATATAAAACATAAAAGTCGCTAGTCATGCATGCATCATAAAAGGTAAAAGGCATACATTTTTAATGTAATTGGTTTAAAAGTTGATTTCAAATGCAAGTGATCCCTAGTCTCTGAATTTGTGGAGATGTTTCCTACAAGTCACACTACCTGGATAAAATGGCTAAATTAAATCAATTGTTCCACTCTCATCTGTTAGTGGAAATGATGAACACAATAATGAATACAGCTGTCTTTATTGCTTGTATTATCATCACTGTGTACTTAGTGCAATGTCTGAGGTGTTCAGGGGAAAAACAGGAATAGTCCCCGAGGGCAATATCTCTTTAAAGGTTTGCTCATTGTTAATCTAAGCAGTTCAGTTTAAACTCATATAACTCACAAATATTTTAATAACATTTGTGCCAAAGCCCAATTCTGAATATAGTACAGAAATAAAAGTTATGACTCTTTAAATCTTTAGATTTAGTTTTCTAAATGTGTCACTAGTCCCATATTTTCTTCTCATTTATTTTTGGCACTGGATATTTTATTTTATTTTTGCTCCTAACTTACAACACTGCAATGTTTCATTAAAAAGGTCTTTAGTCTTTGTTTTTTCATGGAGTTTTCATTATCAGTACGAAACATTTCAGTTTCAATTAAAGCTTTAAAGTTTAGAGCCTTTCCCTACAGACTTGGAACAAAGGACTTTGCAGAAGAGCGTGGAAAAATCTAAGATTCCGATAAACTTAAAGTCAAATGATAACAGAGGGGAGAAACCAAAAACTTTTCAGTTTGGAGGCAAACCATCTGGCTTCCCAATCTCCATGGCTTACTAAAAAAAACTGATTGTAAAATGAAAGTATGTTTTCAAATCACTCAATTTATCAGTCTTTTCTTACAGAACCATTTACTTTTTCCCTAGTTGAGACATGTGACTCTACATACTTTATTCTGTGCTTTTTTAAAACAATGTAAAAACCTAAACTCCTTTGCATCTTCAGATTCACACAGTACCTCCGCTGTGCTTGAGAAGACTACAGTTAATGGTTTTCTTTTCCAATGCATTAGACATGCATGTAAGTGCTGTTGTAATGTAATTATAAAGAAATTTCCCTGTAACTTGGTAACAACAGGTGTAGCGTTGTAGGTCGAGCTGATTTACTGCTTCTGGACCAAGAGCAAGAGTGCTTTCTCTGTAATTATGAGGGAATGCAGGGCAGACATTCAGTCAGACGGCTCTGCTGCTTATTACCGCTGCTCTGGTAAGACCAGCATTCTGGCCAACCTCCTTCCCCACCCCCGAGTCACAAAAACATTCACACACCAACAACACTCTGAATTCCTAAAGGAAACAGATGTCTGAGGCACCTGGAGGGATGGAGATCAAAGTAAAGACAAGTACAGGACAACGAGAAGCTCTGCAACTTTGTTTAGTATCGGTCAAGTCACAAGAGGACCGGGTCTCATCAAGAACGGGCCCCTGTAGACGGGGCACGGACAGCCGGCATCGGGGTTTTCTGCATTTCAATGCTCAAATTTAACAGTCTCATAAAATGGAACAACAATGTGTCATAGACACAGATATAAACAACGTTTCTTTTTTAAAAATATGTTTTAATGCATTTAATGTGTAGTGATGACCTACTGTGCACATATCCTCACAGCAGTTATGCAGTATAAGCACTCAGCCCTTCAGACGTGGCAATCTCAGCAAGTTGCAATGACCATGTAGGTCCGGTAACCTGTGATTTGGTTTAGACCTACTAAGTTAGCAAATGTGGTGTATTCTGTATGATTTATGTGTGACTCATGTACCAGAGAGGGTAAAATTCATGAGTAATGGCTTTTCAGACAATGAAGAACCTGGCTTCTGATATTTTTGCAGGTCAAAATCAAACTGTCTTTCATATGATGAGCATCAACATCCCTGTCATTAATACCCTGTACTCAAGACTGAAGCACTTCATATGCTTTGCTCTGTGATTGTAACTTTTAAGAGGACTACTCAAATTTTAAGTTGTATAAATGATTCCAAAAGTCACTTGGATTAAGTAATTTCTTGAATTTGCTGAGCAAAGCAATTTCTTTATTGTTGTTAGTCTATAATGAAGGGCAACGTAACGAGCAGTATCTACTACAATCATGTGTGTGTGGTGTACACCACCTGTGTGTGGTTACAACTATGGTTTTCAGAATAAAAGTATTCAATAGTGGAAACCGAATGTCTTTGAGCCCACAAACTTCAGAACTAAATAAAAAATGCAATTTATATGAATGTATATGTAATTTTACAAATGAACCACAAATCATTTAGAAATAAAGCAAATATCTGAGAGTTTTTTTTTGTACCAACAATTAGAAATAAGAAAAGCAATAGTTACACATATTTGACTTTATTTCGGGACACAAACACAAAAAAGACAAAATTTTGCAACATATATTTAATAATCTATTTCTGTAAGAACTTCAGATGTTTGTATTCTTATTTATCTTGCAAACAGTGTAAATAAATGCCAAAGTTTGTATGTGAATTTATAATTTAAGGGTTTATGTTTACCTTGAGTGGCTTTGATGTCCAAAGTATCTTCAAATGTCTGGAGAAACATGAGCAGCAGAAAGAAGAAAAAAGAGAAAAGGTGCAACCAGAGAATGAAAACACCGTCGATGGAAGTGAGCAAGGCGGGCTTGTGCCGTGCTGGGCGCGAGCAGACAGATCCTCCAAAGTCCTGTTTCCACAGACGCTTCCAGGTGACAGAGGAGGAGCCCGCAGACTGAAGTCACTCCTCTCCGACTCAGATCATTACCTGTTTGCTCTGCACCTTTTTCTTCATCTTAAGCTCCGCCTCTTTTTGGACTGAAAATGGATTAACCCTTGTAAAATTTTTTGATTTTCATTGGCACTGTCTTTCAAAATGGTTCAGAAGTGGTACACATGTATAAGATATATGTGAATTGTTCTTTATAATATATTTAACACTTAAAACAACCAGCACAACATCAGCGTGGATAATTTTGAGCTGGAAAGCAGTGCTTAGTCCTAGTTTAACATATAACTGAGGAAACAGAAAATGCTGTTGAACTGCTGTGGTCATGAAGAACTTGCACATATGAACAGGAGGCCTGTATGTTTGTATTAAACTAACTTTATATGAAACGTAGACAAATTTCATTTTATTTCAAGAAAATAAATACATCAATTCTAAAAAGCCATGTTGTTTTTAATGGGTAGCGTAAGAGCACATATGGTGATTACAACTTCTCTGAAATCCTCCATAAATTTCTATTTTTACCACTTCTGGGTTGGTAATGGGTGGTGAAAACTTTATACAAAGCTTTCTAAAAATCATATTTCATGGTGTTTTGTAAAATTTCCTGGAAACAGTTAAATTAATTTACTTTTTAAAAGGTTTAACATTGTTCATCAACTTATTACAATTTGATTTTTGAAGAAAGCATTACATTTCTCAGAAGCTTACAAGAATCACAGGAATAAATGAAAGTAAGAAATATTCTAACTTGTCTACCAAAGCACATTATTCTTCTATGTTTTTTGACAACAGCATGTCTTTTCACAGAAAACAAAGTAAGATTTCCTAATTATGCTGAATTTATCAACAAGGATCAGCGTGACTGACTGTGCTAGGTCGCCATGGCAATGAGAGAATGATCAAATGCAGCTAGGTCGCCGTGGCAAAGAGAGAATGATCAAATGCAAGTTTCCCTGTCTAGTGTTTTAAACTGAATGCTGGTAAATCTGCCTTTGGGCTTGTGCTTAGACAGAACAATACTGCTAAATTCCTCTTAATATGTTCATGTTTATGTCATCTAGAGAGCAAAATGTGTTTGTTGAATATATAATTGTTTCTCTGGCATTTATTTTTGTTCTCTGTTAACAAGGAGTGGAAGTAAAAATTTTCTTAACAGCTTTGCTAATAACAACAAATAACCATTTTATGCCTGCTTAAAGCAAATATACTGTATATGGTAAAATTAACATGTATGGATATATACACACACACACACACACACACACACACATATATATATATATATACACATATACCTATGTTTTTACTAGTGTGGCATATATATATATATATATATATATATATATATATATGCCACACTAGTACACGCATAGTTATACAT
>JABJVR010002348.1:0-17533 GCA_025773905.1 Chitala chitala
CACCGCAGCAATTTCCTAGTAATGTGAATCACCTTCACTTACATGGCAATAAATGTTTTCTGATTCTGATTCTGATGTATTAGTGAGGGTATTCTAGAAGGCATATGGGAAGTCACTGGTCAGTGTTTAAAGAATATGCTGCTTATGTGTGTCTCTTGCACAAAAACAAGTATAATTTGTAGCAGTTGCTTTGTTCTGTGATTTACCTGTGCTGCAAAGCCAAGGGGCGTGATGACTTCTGTTGTGGTTGAGAGGGAACATGGAGTAACAACACCGGAGCTGACCTATTGTACCACTGTTTAGCCGTGGGCCAGAGTGGGAGTTTGTATCACTTATAATTAGGCGGAATTCCTCATAGGTCATGACTTGTGCTGTTTCTCAAGATGATTTTGCGTTTCTGTGCCGCAAAGTTTGCATCAAAGTTTCCATATAAATCAGAGTGACCAATTTCCTGTTGGTACACCACCCAAATGTTTGCAATCAGAGATAATTTATTCTCCTCTAGGTTACAAATCGGCACAGAACCATTAAGTATGCAGTTTGCAGAGGGTTCTGCCTGTTAGTCTATCACAGGCCTTCATCCCTGTCTTTAAAATGCCTCACCAATCTCTTTTCTGGCTGAACTGCTCATTCTGTGTGTCTTGCAGCAAAACACAATGCAAAACACAATGCTTCTTGACAGTTTTTGCGCATTTTCCAGCACCAGATGATCATGTTTAATTCTCATTGCTCTTTCTGCATAGCCTGCTGGTCACTGTCAAAAACTTGCTAGTGTTGTAGTAAAGGTCTGCAAATGGCAGTCTGGACTTTTTAGCCTCAGTCTAGCACTAGTGAAATTAATAAATCTCAGCTGCTTCTCTTTTGGTGAATAATATCCAGCCTCAAATTATACTTTAACACACACGTGGAAAATCATCTTAGACATTAGTTTGGTATGCTGTTGAGAGGGTAGATGTGAAAACAGCAATAAAGAGTGAATACATAACAGGAAGGAGATCAGCAAATGCAGGAAAGAGCCAAGAGACACAGGAAGCCTCCTCTGTGATTGGATGAGACTTTCACAATGGTTGCCATGGAGCAGTTCACGAGGCCTGTGGATGAAGAGTTCTTATTGGTGATGTGAAAGCCAGTTTGGATCTGTTTGCTGCCCCCCGATTCCACAGCAGTGATTTGCTTCCTCACTGTGTCTAAGGGATCGAACCCAGCTTGGAGCACGGCACCTCATCAGACCAGGACTGCTTTCCAGCTATCTCACTTACTTAAAGTGCAGTTCATTATCATTTTGTAGCTTAGGGGGAGCAGCTGCGTTGGCTGGAAACTTTGAATTGCCACAAGGGAGTCGTTGCTGTTACTTACAGTATGTAGAATTTCACTCATTTATAGAGCGCCGTTATTTTACGAGCACGGTTTAAATACTTTGCTTAGCTCCTGCTTTCTGTTTGCTTCTGCGGTCTTTTCAGCAGAAGTCCCTCAGTGCTGCACAGCGTATCAGCCGTTCTGTTTGACTAAAGAGGACGTAGAGCTGGCCACCATCGTATAATTCCAGCCATGCGTGGATTCACTTGCATCTCTGTGTGCTGCAGTGGAGCTCTGCTGCATGAATGCTTCTTTCCGTTTGCTTTGTGAAATTGTGTCAATGTGTCTAAATACATGAGGTTCCCACAGAGGAACGTCAAGGGCGAGAACTGTGTCAGAAGCTATTTGTCTTGGTTGGAGACCTCTGGCTGTGTACCTGAACATAGAGCGGACAAGGGGAGGGGCTCAAAGCTCAGTGTGATTGAATGAGGATGATCTATGTTTATGAATTTATTTCTGATCCATCAGCCCTGTTTTAGTAATCTGTGCCAAGTGGCCTTGGACTTTGTACTTCATATCTACAGAAAGAGGTCTAGTCATATTTTTATCAAAAATATAATCACGTACATATTGCACACATATGCTGGCACAGCAGATGGATGCATCCACTTCCCAGTAACATGGCTGAGTGCTGTAGAACACATAACTGGACTCTTGGAAGTTCTTCCTTCCTTCGCTTGGTAGAGAAGACAAAACATTTCAGAACTTCAGCCTGTTGAGTGCTAAAACTGACCATTACTGACCATGAGCACTGGCTTTAATGCTCCAGTGAGGATCAGGAAATCTCAGGATTAGATTCCATGGTAGCCTCTCGACCATGGGACAGTCTGGGTAACGGCTTCTGGTAACAGTTACTAGAACCCACAGGCCTGTGAGTCAGTTTTCCTACTCATGGGTGGTTTATACAAGAGATTGCAAAAGTACTTGTAATGTCTCTGTCCATTAAATGGGTACTTAATCTGCATAGCAGATTTAACATACCATCTCAGGTTTTGGTCTGCACGGTTTCCACTGACTTCAGAAAGTACAGTGTTACCCACCACAAACTTGTAAATGGTTACATATAAAAATTAATTGATATGTATAAACCAGATGTGGGTAAATGCCATGAAATTGCACAAATTTATTACAAAACCACTTTTTTTTGTAGTCCAGAGTAAAAATGCTGACAACCTGTGACAATTTTTTATATTTTCCCATCATAAAATTTGTACATTTGCGTGCTATTGCTTTTGCATTTTTTTTTTTTGTTTGCAAAATGTCACTGTGAGATGAAATGGTCTGCTGATAAACGTCAAGTTATGCTTGACTGCATCTTAGTTGTTTTCTCAGAGTCTACGTTTCGTCTTACAGGGGAAGGCCACACGCACAGGGAGAACGCGCCAACTCATACACACACTGTGCGCTGCTGAAAACCACCACGAATTAACACTCCAAACCACGTGCTGCTCGTTATTTAAAAAAAGGTGATGTGTAAAAGGAGGACGCGGAGGGGTCAATTGTGAAAGAACATGTGCGTACAAGAGGAGGCACTGTGAGGACGAATCCTCAGACGTGGAAGAGATGATGTTGAGTGCTGATAAGGGAGACGTTCTGAAGTCAGACAGGTCTGTTTGAAGTAAATCTCCTAAGGCAGCGGTCCCCAATCTTTTTTGC
Organism: Chitala chitala; assembly: GCA_025773905.1. Lineage (NCBI taxonomy): Eukaryota > Metazoa > Chordata > Actinopteri > Osteoglossiformes > Notopteridae > Chitala > Chitala chitala. The sequence goes on from JABJVR010002348.1 coordinate 3,013, forward strand.
GCCACGGACCGGTTTCATGTAAAACAATATTTTCACGGACCGGCATAGAAACAGCTGAAAACAAAATGCATAAAAATACAACTCATTAATTCAATGAATTAATGGACGCTTGTTACTCATTTTTGCTCGCTCATGGAATTAATTTTTTTTTTATGTACCGTATCACGTGACCGAGACGAGCGTCTTTTCTAAATAAAAAAAAGTGTTTTAGACACTGATCAATAAAATATTTTTAAATCATTATTTGTGCGGCCCGGTGGTTGGGGAACCACTGTCCTAACCAAATATCCCATTGTATAAACACCAGAGTAAAGTCCTGGTAAGTTACCCATACAAAGAAACACTGGATAAGCAAACAACCTGCTTAGCCAAGTTTGCATACGATGTGTGTACTCGGCACTCTTCCCTCCTATGTATACTTAAAAAAACTTTTTCTGGTCCAATTAAGACCAGGTGCCTTATTAGATGTTCTTCACTTAATAGCCATGGTTCTTGAATTAAGAAAATGGTGTATATTTACAGCAATTTAACAAAGCTGAAATGCAATCTGGAAGTAATTTCCTGAGGATCAAGTAGTTTTACATAGAAGAAGCAGTTGTTTGTACTCTTATGGCTAATGGCTCGCTATGTGTGTGGGTAAAAGATGAACATCTGCCATTAATATTTAGTTTTGCATCTGTTGCTGGTTTTTTTTTTTTTTTTAATCTTTTGGAGAACTTAAAATAAGTATAAAACAAGTATAAATGGGGCTTGATCATCTACAACTGCCCTTAAATTTAGTGACATGTTGACCTGTTTTTTGGTCCTTAATCTGGCTTCAGGTCTGCAGCCCTTGTCCCACTGGATGACGCCACAAGATTAGGGGGCATGCCTGTATGTCAGGGTGGTTTAATGTCATTTCCCTGTCTGGGTTGCCCAGTAGTCCATCTGCTCAGGCTGTTACCATCAGTCCATCTGCTCTAAAGCCTGTCACCAAATCCTCCACTCATGCAAGTCTAATGTGTCTGCCATTGCTTCAACCTGCCCGTTTCAATAACCAAATTCAATTTGCATATGGAATATTGCAGTGCGTTACAAACAATGACGGGTAGCCATCTTTTCATGTTAATCCAGCAGTGAATCCACATCAGACATGACTGACAGTACCTAACTGTGAACAAATATAAAATGTAGGCATGGCACAACTGACAGTTTTTTCAAAACGAGGATAAATATCTCCACCCAAACATATGACTGTCTCAACATGCCACACCGTAAGTGCCTACAATTTGTATTTTGTCTGTAACGTGCTCTGAAAACTTTAATGTGGTAACCTCATTTTTTAAAGACATTTTATTTCCCAACTGCCACAGCATGTTTGGAGGGATAGTGTTTTTTGTTTTTATAATAATTAGTTGCAAATGGAAGGATAGGCAGCAGGCGCTGGTGTACTTTTGTCTGGCTTTTGCACTGGGGTTACTCTAGTGCAGGGGTGTCCAACCACGGTCCCAGAGAGCCCCAGTTGGTGCAGGTTTTTGTTTCATCCAATTCAGTCAATTTAATTTTCCCTCTGTCTTAATTAAATATCAATTACATCATTGTTTATCCTCGTTCTCTTTGATAATTTGTCTGTGCTTAGTTGTTTTAAATTCTAATTATTGAAAGGTAAAAGTGAGACTCTTGTGCTTTGTGATCAGTAACATAATTATAAAGCCCACATTACCATTTCTCTCTAACTGCAGAATTACAGCAGAAAATGTATGGATAATTCATCAAGGTCTTTAATTCAAACCTGTCATTACTAATTGTAATTTAATTGTCATAATTAATGAATAACAAAAACAGGTGCCAATAACAAAGAACACTTTAGCTGTGACGTGATTATTAACAAGTGGATTAAAAATGTACCATATCTGTTAAAATGTTTTAAAAAATTAAGCAACATCAGTAAGCATTTGTCATGCTTTTATAATTCTTATTTAAATTGAATAAAATTTATTGCGAAATACTGGATTAACACTGTAATTATATCAAAAAGTCAATGTTTAATTGACGTTAAGATTCAATTAAAACCAGAAATTGGCTGAAGCAAAAACCTGCACCCACTCCAGGACCGTGGCTGGCCACCCCCACACTAGTGCATCACTGGAGGATGCATATGGGCCTTGCAGTGTTACAGTCTTTGTGAATAAACATGTTGCCCATGTGCAGTTTTAGCAAAGGTAGATCCCTGACAGAGTTGTGCCATTGTAGCTGCTTTGATGTAAACATGTGGATTGACAGACTTGGTGTTGAAACTACCTCTCTAGAATGATGTAAGACTGATAGTCACGAAGGTCTCATGCAAGTTGTAAAAAAAGAAAAAAAAAAACACTACCGTCTATATATCTTTGCAACAAACTAGCCATCCCATGCATGCCTCTGTCGGTTTAAGAAAACACACCTGCTAAAATAATGAAAAGTTCTTCCTCCTATCAAGCGCAAATGAGATGAAATGGATAAATAAAATTTATCATTTTTAGCCATTTAAAATTTTTAGCCATTAGCGTAACCTCAGGTCTAACCCACATTACTCCTGGGAAGTGTAACCGTTTGAGCTGCCTATCTGATAACAAGCACACGTCAGCTATCGGTTCTGAGTCACTGGGAAAGCAGATGAGGTCATTAGAAGGGATGGGCACTGTCAGCCACTGCGTGGAGACTGTCAGCCGCTGCGTGGGCAGTGACAGGCCCCTTACCTCACTGTGTTATGCTACCTGGCCAACATAAACAAGCCACCTGAAGTCACACACTGTTCAGTACAACCTTGAAACGCTGACAATGTACTCGGTCTTTTGAAGTACTGGGAGCTTAGAGCGATGTTGGGAAGGTGACACTCCAACAGACGGCCTCCCAAAAACAGAAGGCCCCCCCAGGAATGAAGTCCAGTCAATAAATTATAACTGTAATGAATGATGTACAGTGTGAGGGCTCAGTGACCTGAAATGGTACAGTGTATCTCCAGGGCTGTGGACTTGCATCCAGCTGTGTGTGTGTGTGTGTGTGTGCTTTAATGTGCAAAGCTAAAATCAGAAAAAGAGAAGATGACATCAAGCCAGTTTATACATTTGTGTTAAAAAGGCATTAGGCATTAGGACTAAAGACTAGGTTTTACTCTAGTCCAAAGCCCTTGCGATTAAAGCTCTATTACAGAGAACAGGCATCATTATTTTTAATCATAATCTTTGTAACAGTAATATAATACTCAAGCGAGTTCCATCAGAGAACTTATTAAAAGCCTATAAGTCATACTTTTCTACTGGCTACAGCCTGTTAGCAACAATAGCATCGTTACAGAGACACAGCAAGAACAGCATTTAGTCATGTGAAGTGGACAACATATTCTTTCCTAGGCCAGGTAGTACAGTTTGCATTGTTGCTTTTGGGTACTTTTGCCTGGTTAAAAAAAAATTATGCCAAAAAATACTGAACTTTCCTGCTCCTTCTTCTTTGTGCAGTTTCCTCGTAACACTACTCTGACACACTCTCCAAGAAAAAGTAAGAAATTAAAAACAGTAATTCATACCCTTCCCTTATTAATCATATAGAGAAGTAGGAGTAGGAATTTTGCCCAAAGGACAAACTGTAAATCAAAGTCTTGGGATTGCGCACGAATATTTAAAATGGCTTCTCCTCAGCACCTAGACACCAGGGTCAAAGGACAGAGCCGTCCAAGCATAGGCAGCCGCTTTCAAAAGAGTTTGAAAAGCAAGCCCTGTCACGCCCGCGCACGGGTCTCCTGCGCGGGTTTCTGCACTTTACGTGTAAAGCGTTACGTCTTGCAGCTTCATAACATACATGATTTAATGTGTGCTGACATTTGGCTGTATTGTCAGATTCTGCTGTGATTCCTTGTAAGAGGACCGTGATAGTGTAATTGCAGTGGTATATTATGGAGCGTGCGTGTGACGGGGTAGGACACGTCCTCGTGCTGACTTACACGCATGTCTTGATCTGTGGAACCCTCCCTGAAGGATGAGACTAAAAGTCCCGAGGTGATGGGAGGGGGGAAAATGAATGTTCAAAGGTCAGTAAGTGAGTGTCTGTCTGGATGAATGAAAGGTGTAACAGAAGAACATGTCAGATGATTGTGACTGTATATCATTATGCCTGAGCAAACAGGCACCCTGAGCGGGTGAGTTGGCACAACAAGGGCTAAGTGTGTGTGTGGGCGGGGGTGTAGCAGGTTAGTGTTTTAAGGCTGGGCTTCAGCGCTGGGCTCCTTGTCATAGATGTAGCTGCCAACTCCTCCAGTATTGACTCCTGAAGATGACAGAAATTAAATGCCTCAGTGATTCACGCTCATCAGACCCAACAGCAGGTTAAAACTGATGTTGGACATGCTGATGTCTGCAAAAACTATATAAACTTTAGTGATGGGGGTTAGCACAGAGGCTCAAGCCCATATCTTACTCTGAGTCCAAGACCTTAACCACTGTATCATGTACTGGCCTGATCCTGTTGTTATCAGAACAGCTTGCCTTGTTTTCAGTAAGGCACTATTTGGAATGTATTGTTGGCATGGCTGGAATCTAATTTCTTCAGTGTGTTGCTGATACAGCACCAGAAACAACCATCCAGTGGAGCTCTGTAGCCTGAGGGCTATATTATTTAAATATGTAGCAGTAGCGCCACCTAGTGGCCGGTGTAAATACCTTTTGGCCCAAAGAGGACAGCATAGCACGGCTTGTGGCAGTACGGCTGGTTGTCATGCTGTTGTGGAAAGCAAACAAAGAACTGGGACATGTGCATACATAAGCATACATGAACATACATGTACATACATGAATATGCAGCTGAAAGTGAAGCTTTGCCCTGTTTGAACCTTGCCTTCTGCGTGTCCCCATCGCTCCCCATTTCCCAGCTCTGTGCCCCATAACACCCCTCTCCCTACCCACCCCCCTCACCTCAGCGTGGCTTCCGGGTGCCAGTGTCTTGCCACACCTCTCACAGCGCAGACAAGGCCTGTGCCAATCCTTTCCCAGGGATGTCACCTTCTCAGCTAAAACACAAAAAAAACCCCTCTGTTACCATGGCAATGGAAGCCTAGGCTACAGCTGCAAAACATAGTTTAGCTCTTCCAGTTTATTTTGGTTTTGGGGGCACCTGAAACAAGGCATATCAACATTCCAGTTATTAACAGCATGTTCAGACCAAGGACTCCAGAAATGGATTTCCTTGAGCTATTTTATCGGCGGAGCTAGAATACACACTTTAAAAAATTTCTTCCTCAGTACACGTGTTTGCTTTTCGTTTTTTGTGCACAAACCCCTAACTGTATATGAGACATATACAGCATTTGTAAATAAATGAGCATCTGAAAGTGCACTACATGTACAATGGCTGTTATATGTACACTGATATGACCTATGACCTATGAACCTATGAACCAAAGTACTATTCATGTGTTGTGAATTTTCAGCTGATTCATTTTCTGTAACTGATTATAAATGGCTGCACAGGTCAGCATGCGCCTCATGCGTGCTGACGGCACGCTGTGCAGGGTATACAACATGTGCAGGTTCATGCACAGCCGTGTCACATTGGAAATTCAGTGACACCAGGTGCTACTTAGGTAGAAGGAAATTATAACCAAACTCAATATCAGACTGTGTCGGTGTGTTTCTGTGCACCTGTTACCACTAAAACAAAGAATCGTGAAGAAAGGACCTCTGAAAATAATACAGTAACACATCAGAACTAAATGACTTTATACACAGGTTAGCCAACAAATTTAATAAATCTCAAAATGACAAGCACCATTACCGATTTATTTCCCCAAGTTATAATTTCTCCATAAACGTTTTGGGGCCTCATGTTCCAAGGAAGTTATGGGTAAATACCCCTGAGAGCTCACTTTGCAAGAACTGTGTCATTCTGACATATTAGAAAAACGTTTAAAAAAATGTGTTTTTCTTCCCAGTTTCATTTTTTTTTTTCCAAAACTGGTAATATGACCATGCTATTTCAATATTACCTACTGCCTCCAGCAGGTGGCGCTATACACTGCCACTGCATTTAAAAAATCTTTATTTGAACAATGAGGTACAAGATAAGAAGAATGACAAGGTTCAAATAATACAATACATGCCAGGAGACCGTAAAGTCCACTGAGTACATTCAATTTAAATTAGGTTATATTCAGTCAAAATACCGAAAGTCTGCTTGTCTTCTTTGTTGTTCGTTTTCTTTTAATTACGTATGAAGTAATGAAAGCAGGTTTGGGGTCAGTTCGTTTTGATTCGTGGATGTGAAATTATCAGCAATTCAATAATGTGAGAAACATTAACACTCCTTATAATGTCCACCAAGTATATGATTACATCAAATATCTGTACATCAGGTTTTCAGTTCCTTCTAATAAAGGTTTGCATACCTACCCAAAATAAGTTACAATATACACAGTGAAAAAACAAATGAGAAATAGATTTTTGTGTAACTTGCAGAAGACACAAAAGTAATGTATGTTCAGCCTAAATCTTTCCAATACTACTTTTGCGGGGTAGATATGATGTGAAATCTTACCTCTTTGACCCTGTTACTAATGCAATATTTATACTGGAAACTGCAAGCTTTTTCTCACTATATATCACCCATAATGGAAGACCAGAATAATCTAACTGCAGGAAATATGGAATAGTTTACAGTCTGTCTAATGTGTCTGTTAGTGCATAGTTTCTACCTAATATCAATATCGCCAATTGAAATACGCATTAGTCTCATATTATTAGATTTTATGCAAATATAGCTCCTTAGTAACTGAAGAGAACTAGTGGGAATTGCATCAATAGGAACAGTATATTCCTTTGGTGTGACTGATATACCGAATCTCCATATGTATCGTAAACCCAGTCTTAAAAATACATTTTAAAGCATACTGTCTGTCTTATTGATTTTTGATGGCCAACGATCTATGATCTAATCGAAAACAGTGTTGGAATCTCCTCTCCAAATCACTCTGGCTGATGTGTAAATTGAACAGAGATGACAAATATTACATTTTATATCTTGGAATAATGCCGTATTACTGATCTTATGCCACCAACCACAAATATTGACCAGAATAAATTTAACTATATCTACGTAGTATCTGTCCTTTAAACGTATCTTTTAAAATGGCGACCCCTGCTGACCGATTTTTACCACTGGAAAACCATATCTCGGTGACATAAGGTAAATAATGCAAAATATAAGAATATAAGAAAAAAGATAATTTCATACAGGTTAAACCTAGTTTCTGTTTAGGCCACGGTATTCTCGCAAATATTGAACATTTCATCCCAACAACTGCATAACTTTGCAGAAATTTTCTTGATGCCCATGCATTAAACTGTTCCATGTAAGATCCTTCACTGTTCTTGGAGTAAACTTTATTATGATGGGAGATGCTTTCATGTTCCTGTTCTCCCTAGATGTGAGCCAACCCAGGAGTTACACTATGTTGACCACTGGTGCTACTTTGTTCTTCTCTGATTCAGGAACCACTGCTCCACAGATTTAACTTTTTTTTTTTTACTTTCTCCTCTGCGTTTTCAGCCATACCAAACACACACAGGCACCATCTTCTGCTGTTTCGCTCTTGTTCATTGATTCTCGTTTCATGCTCTGTCACCGATTTCTTCAGATCCACATTGTCTGTTTAATAAGTTGCTTTCTTTCCTCAAATTCATGACGTCAGTGTGTATTGAGTTTAGCGCTTCAGTTAAACTGATGGAAAAAAAATTATAGAAACAGCTGAAGTGCAATATTAGGGATAGTACCACCTAGTCCTTTTCTGAATCTGAATCTACAGTGCTTTGGTGTGCAGCTAATCAATGACAGTTTGAACCCTGTTCCCTTTCGTTCCTTTGCTGTATGCCCTCGAGCTGATGCAGGCACCGCCTGACTGCTGGGCTTCCAGGTCTCATTTCTCCTGTCACGTTTTTAAACGCACGGCTGCACGGTCCGTAAAGCCTCCTTTGTGAATTAGCCAGGAGAGTAAACACAGAGAATAAACCATGAAGCCACCGTTGTCTGTTTGCGTTTCATTACTCAGGGTAAATTGCAACATGGGGCGGTTCGACTTGCCCACTTGATTGTCTCGGTTTTTCCAAGCTGACCTTCCGCTGCCTGACACCACAGTGCATTACGCCCTGACTCCTTCACTCCTGAGCGTTTAAAGCAGGTGGCGACCTGCTCAGGGGGGAGGACTCTGGCCCATCCTCTGCTTTTACCTGAGCTGTTAGCCAGGTTGCTATGTTCCCCACAGTGCCATGGAAACATGCAGAGTGCTGTATCGCTATGCCAGCCTTGGACTCCTGTACAAGGTGAAGGACAGTCCTCCTGACGCAGGGCAGGCTTCACAAACATATTTGGGGACCCTCAACCCTCCTTCCTGCCACTGTCCCGCATCAGGGACACAGAGGCTAGCTCACCTGACTCCTCAGGTGCATGCGGATGGTCTCGCATTGTCAATGAGAGCAACTCACCAAAATACACCTTCTTGTTGCACCGTGGACACACACCAGGTTCCCCGGAGAAGGTTGTGAGACTGCCAGCTGAAATAAAGTGAACAAAATATACACATTTTACAAACCTTCCGTTAACTCTCCTATGTGAATGAGATCTACATGTAAAGCACTATTGATATTACTGTAATTTTCATCTGAACGAATTTAACTGATAACACAAGAAATGTATTCAGTACATTTTAATTTTTGAGCCCATAGTACTTCCATACCACAGAGCGCCCTTATTTTAACTTGCCTGTATAGATGAATGAATTGACAGTTACTGTATACTATAGTGGCTGTAATGTACTCAGAGAGCCAGTTTAGCATTTAAGGTAAACTTATTTAACAAAATCAGCCTGAAGCATTACGGTACAACATCTGAAGCCACTCTAATCCCTGTCATTTTTTTACCCTGTTAGTGGTGGTAAATCCTAACCCTACTCACAACGTGCTGCTGTTGCATCTGTAGTCATAAGTGTGGGAGAGATGGGGCCTGAAACAGGATGTAGGGCCACTGACCTGCAGTTCTAGAAAAACCAGTCATCACCCACTCTCTGGAACTGTGCGGAAGTCAGGCCTCCCAGGAGAGGGAGGTGCTGACAGCACCTTATCAAAGGTTTCTGTGTGAATGGCGGCCCCCGTTAATGTGCTCAATCCCACCCATTCCCTCTTGCGAAGCATATTGTCTGTGGGGCTAACACTCGCCTACCAAGCATGGCCACAGATAGTGGCAAACTGCGGTGCATACCCTTGGAGGGGGCCCTTGGGGGCCCAGGGGCTTTCTTTTCCTCAGGCTTAGCAACAGCTTCCACAGGGGCGCTGGGGGACTCACTGTTGTTGGCAGGGGCCTCATACACATAGGACCCGGCTCCCCCTATGTTCACACCTGTGGAGTAACGGCACAGGGGTCAGTGCGTGTGCGTGAGCCACTCCCGCGCACAACACCTGCGTCGTTCACGAAAGCATCGCAGTTCTGTGCAGACGTTTTTACTGGCCTGGCGCACAGACTGCGTGGCGCACAGACTGCGTGGCGCACAGACTGCGTGGCGCACTGGGTAAATGGCAAAGTCTGGAACGTGGACTTTTTCATTTGTGTAAAAACTCAGCAGGTCCAATGAAAACATTTAGTAAAGAACTGCACCTTTTGGTCCATAGAGGGTGGCGTAGCAAGGCTTGTGGCAGTAGGGTTTCCCATCATGCTGCAGGAAACAGAATGATAAAAACAGAGCTAGCTGATTGGTTAGGTACGCTGCCATTTCATTCATATTGGCATGCAGGTATTCATTAGCATTTAAACATACTGAATATTATATACCGTATGAAGCGTAAATACATTTTCTAAATCTAATTATCCTCAAATTTTTGTCCTGAAATCAGTTCACTAGGGATGCTTTTGAAAAAATTAATACAAACTAATGAAAAACTACTTTTTGGTGGGAAGAACACATGAACAACTGGCTATAGTTTTGGAAGGCTGCTGTGTTAAATACTGACATACGCTATTTTTAGGAAATGTTTTATAACCAAGATATGAAGGGAAATGTCAACCAGCAACAACAACCGTCAAGAATGTGTATGTAGACATTTGGCTGGGCTGCTCCTTTCCATTTTAAGCTTGTTATGTCTATTTAAATCCTGAACCTTGGGGCCACTTGAGCTGCCACAGTAACAGCAGGGCTCCTGCCCTGGGATTAGAACATACAGATGTTCCCAGCCCAGATAACAGCAGTGCTGGTAACCAGGAGACCAGTATTGTTGATGAATGAAACACAGCCACCCAGGAAGGGGGGGGGTGGTGGTGGATTGTGTTCAACGGGGCTTGGAGACCGTTGACCATCTTGCACAGCAGAGGAGGTAGCCACGAAAACATATGAAGATGGCGTGCAGGTGAGAGCCAACTTGTGGCCTGGCAAATTAAACTCAGTCAACAGAAGATGAAAGATTAAGTGCTACCAAAGGGGTATAAGCAAATGCCAAGCTATGAAGGCAAACAGGAACGGAGGCACAACCCTGCAATGGATAGTCCAAGAAAAACGCCAGCTGATGTGCACGTCCTACTCTTGTTGCCATGAACAACAAAGGTCTGTGCGCCTGTTGTATGTTCTTAGCGATTGGCTATCAGAAATAGCACACGCCCACCAGCCTTGATGGAAAACATGTGCAAATTTTCCTTTTCACCAGACCAGAGCTCCAATCTATATTTCCGCCAGCCATGTCATTGTAGACCTTGAATAAATGACCTGCTCTTCTCGCTCCAGGTTCTGAGCTGTCTGCTGTGAAACGGTTCACCCGGACTTGGTCACCTCCGCTATGTGCTGGCTCGGTCTGCACTACAGCAGCGGGCCCACACAGCACACTTGAGCACGGCTCCACTCAGAGCGGTTAATGATATTATTCCTATCAGAGGGATGTCATTAACAGAGTAGCATCCCTCAGCAGCACCATCCGCCATCTGAGTCCAGGACCAAATAAGAGTATAATGAGGGCACGTTCCCTTAGGTTTGGGGGCTTTAAAATGTAATGATCAATCCAGTATGACCCCTCTATTTTCCCCCTACTGTTCCAGTTCTCTACTTAGTCCTTTGTTCATCTCATCCTGTACCTCGATAGCAAATACACCTATCCCCCCCCCCAGCAGAGTCCACATGTAACACATGTAAGACATCTGGCTATTGACAGTTACAAATCATGTTATTTCAACAGATGTTTTCGTAAAGATAAGGAGCGTCCCTGTCATGTATAAAACGGCTCTCCAGTAAAAACACGAGTAACCGTGCTTACTCTGGAGCGACGCGACAGGGCCGGTGTCAGGGTGAGAAAACGAGAGCCGGGGGGTGTTTGACGTTATACCGTCACAGGATGCACAAGAGGTTCCTGTGAAACAAGGCCCAGCTCCCCTGAAAGAAAATGGGGGTGCTTGGATGGGAGAGCTTTGGTCAGTTTTGAAGAGGGGGAGGTCAGAAGAAGAATATACAGGGAAGCATTCCTGTCCTTTTCCTGTCAGACATCCTGCTGTGACAGATGGTAACTGGTTAAACAGTGTGGACTGGCTCTTGGTATGTGCGTGACAGGCCTGCTTCTCACCTCAGCGTGGCCCCCCGATGTCAGCGTCTTGCCACAGCGCTCACACTTGAGGCAGAACTTGTGCCAGTCTTTCCCCAAGGACGTCACCTTCTCAGCTGCAGTGTGAAACAGGGACATGGAGGAAACAGGTCATCTTGAAAAGATGGAAGACCAGAGGCACAGAGGCAACCCCTATAATCAAACCTGTCACAGGTTGGTGGAGGGGGAGGTAGCTAACTCCAGTTTTACACTACTTTACACTACCTCTGTGCTGATTTTCCCTGCCACAACAACAGACTAGCAGAGCTTTTCCGGTAGGGTATTGGTGGCACGTAGCCCAGGGACATCAGCAATCACTCACAGTCTACTTTCTGAGGGGCTAGTGACAATGTGTCCAAGACACTCCTCTGTGTTTTTTTAGCCAAACGAATCCGCCCAGTTTGATGGCATCTGTGAGCGTTGCCGAGGGACCACAGGGGACTGAATTGGACAAATGTCCTATAGAGATGAGGGCAGGGTTGCTGGCGGAAACCCCGCAGGAGTGATGATGTCATGTCCCACTTCAGACCATGCGCAGCTGGACGACAGACCATCAACATCCGAAACAGACTCCTTTGTCCTGACCCACACCCCCTCTGCCCCTTAACACCCACATCTGTCACAGACAAGACGAGGTTCCCTAATTATACCCTTTCCAATTATAAACCTTTTTTTCCCAAACAATGGAGGAAGGACCTTGTACTGGGCTGTCTCACACACAGGAGGAAACACCTTCTCTTATCACTGTAGCACAAACCAGATCGATGCCAGACGCTCTTGTTTTCCCTCTCCTTTTCCTGAGATCCGCCCCCCCGCCCCAGAAAGAGCCATTGTTTTAAGTCAGCCACCCACTTCTCGATTCTGGCCTTGGTTTCAGATTTGCTGTGCGTTTGTCTTTCTGGCACCCGTTTTGCCCCTCTCCCGCCTCACGAAATGAACCGGATTAAAAACACAGACACACTCCACTACGGGGGTTGGGCTAAAAGAAAAAAATTCTCCCAGCTTTTTCTGTGGGTCATGTAAGGGGGGCTAGTAAGCTAAAACCGTTTAAATAAACAGGAGGCAAGAAGGTTAATTATATACAGTATAACATCATGATGCTTTCATTTTTCAAGTTTCATATCCCATCACCGGGCCTCAATTCACAGTACAAAACAACCTTACTTTTACAACTTCGAATTAACCGTAGGTCTTAGGAAGAAGTGAAGTGATATAAACTTCTTGAACATACACAGTTTGGCCCTAAGCCACACCTGAGAAACCAAAGCAACAAGACTACCTGCTGAACAACTCTGCTCCATACATTATACATGATGTATGAAATATATATAGAAAAATAAGTATTAAGCTGTATGTTACACATGCAATTATATGTTGTTTAATAATGCAACTGAATGCTTTAACTACTCATTCATGGGTGATCTGAGAGCGTGGTTCGTCTCACTTCCCAGTACATTAGCACAGTCTCCCTCTGGCTGCTTTAGTGGTTCCATACTCCGTTGGCATAGTGACCAGCATCAAAGTAGGACAGCGTGTCTCCTGTGCAGAAACAGCTGACCGTGTTGGTTTTAATACAACAACACTGCCATGCAATACACATGCACTCGCGCGTGCGCACACGGAATACTCCTGAGTAAAAGAAAAGAGAAATAGCATAGAAAGGAGTAATCCATGGGAAAATTAAGGCCACGCTCCTTTTTGTGAGCAGTTCGGCATTCCTCCCAGCTGACAAAAACAAAAAAACCACATGTACGTGTACGTGTACACAAACCAACAGGAAGTCCTCAGCTGTCATGGCTGTAGTGCATCAACTATGAAAAATGTCTGAAATATTTCTGGGCTCATTCCTGAAAGTGATATCAAAGGATACTTAATTGTTTTGAACATGTAATTGTTTTCTTGTGCGCAGTGATTATTTTATTACTGAACTGGAGGATGGCTGTCCGCACCCTCTACAGTGTGATCCAGAGCTAGGAAATACCAAGAATTGTGGGAATAAGGTTATATTCAGATGGGCACTTGAGAAGGGTCATGAGACATGGTTCATTCAGCCAGGCCCTTCTGGGGTAGCGTGAGCTGGTGATTATTTTCCATGCAGTGTAATTACAGGTTCTTAATTACCAGGTTCAATGGTCTGGCACTCAAATAGCACACATCAATGGCAAGTGCCCAGGGCGTGACCGGTCTGGCTTGGCCCGGGAACTTGTCCAGGGGTGACAGGAGTGAAGTAAAGCCCCAGACCCACTAATGAAAATATGAAGTCAGTGCAAATAAACAAACATATTCCAGGAAAGGTTCCCTCACCTAAACTCCCAGCATGCTCTGTGTTCCACCTCGAGGCAGAAATGCAACATTTGCTTTATGGACCCCTGTCAACAACCGGCACCAAAAATACGGTAAATCTAAGAGGAAAATCCAATACAGGAATGTGCTACATAGACAGACCGTAGTTGTATACTACATCAGAATTAATATTACATTATACTGGACATCGCCATGGACACATACAAGTAACCTTCCATCAAAGTATTATGTTTCTGGTCAGATCTGATTATACCGTGTTATCTGAAGAACATTCAACACATTCATTAGCCCTGTATTATGTTGCCTAGTCTTGCACTGTCAGTCTAAGTCATTTATTCATTTTAAAATCCATTATTGTTACAACAAACTGTTTTTTTCTTTTAAAAAATATCCTGAAAACTAAAATTCTGCGGGATCCTTTGAAGACTTCAAATATCTGTTTCTGGCAAATGGGTGTTTGGTTCTGAGATGTAATTTAATGCGAGGACATTAAATGGACTCATGATAAATCACTCCTGGTCCCTGGAGGCTCCTGTGTGTGTGTGTGTGTGTGTGTGTGTGTGTGTGTGTGTGTGTGTGTGTGTGTGTGTGTGTGTGTGTGTGTG
>JABJVR010002351.1:0-17524 GCA_025773905.1 Chitala chitala
ATGTGCTCTGGGATGGGCTCCAGGTTTCCCCGCGACCCTCACCAGGAATAAGCGGTTAAGATGATGGATGGATGGATAATATAATCACTATCAGCATTTCTTATTGCCCAGTTCAGCCACACAAATTTTACGTTGACTATTTAAGTTTAAAACTTGTATGCTATTTAGTCTCAAAGAGTATAACGTGTATTTACTTTTTTTTTTAATTTACTAAGAAAATCTAATGTATTAGATCGAAACGTATCAAAACAGTATACTGTATTTGTACGCAATACTCATAATGAATGATAGATGGCGCAATAGTATTATCTTTAACACAACTTTAAATAATTCTGAAAGCAATTAAGTAAAGTAGTAATATCATGTGTTAGATTGTGGAGTACGTAGTTTAATGCTTTTTTAACCTGTTAGTTAATGATTTACGTCCAAGGGAAAGCCAAGATGATGTATAGTGTATCTGGGTGATGAAAGAATGATTGAGTGACTAAACAGAAAAGAAAAAGCTTTGAATTGGTGGATTACTCGCCCAGCACCAGTGCTTGAAGTGGGCCAGTACTCACTGGTACACAGTACTGGCACCTTTTCATTTTTCTCCTCAGAATACTGGGAACATTTCTTGAATACTGGCACCTCTCACAATCTCTCATAACGGGCTGACACACACAGGACATAAGGGGGGTACTGGCTCTTGTTTTTCCCAAACTCAAGCGCTGGCCAGCAGTGCAAATGTTCCAGATAGGAGTAACTCAGTAAATGCAGTGTCTGTCTTGGCACAAATACATTTAGATTGTGAGACATAGCATTCCTTAATATACTGAAGTGCCAATGAGATCATTAACTTCCTGAGTACACTTCCTGTGACCTTTTGGTGTTCTATGCTTTTTATGGCATTAGCAGTCATTTGTCAGCAGTGTATCTTCTCAGTTAGGAGGAATCATTACTCGCTCAGCATGCATTCTATCTGATTCAGCATTGTGCTGTCACTTTTCTGTAACATTTAAATGCAAAGCTGTAAGTACAGTGGTAAAACTAATGTGAGAAGATGACATTATCCTGTGTTGTCCTATATTTAGAGATAGCAATAAACACAGGAAGAATGTTCAATATTCATTTGATATTTGAAATATACCCAAGGAGCTTTTCCTATGTACCAGTATGTGTCGGAGAAGGTTTGTGGTTATTATTATTCATTCATTCATTCATTCATTCATTCGTTCATTTTCTTAACCACTTAGTCCTGCTGAGGGTCGCGGGGAAGCCTAGAGCCCATCCCAGAGCACATAGGGCGCAGGGCAGGGGACACCCAGGGCGGGGCGCCAGCCCACCACATTATTATTATTACTGTTATTATTATTGTGTGGTTATATTATCTGATTTTGGAATACTTTGTAATTTCTCAGGGGGGAGCTGGAATTTGTGAATAGGGACAGGAAGGTCTAGGCTCATGTTCTCAGCATACTACAGCCCACACCATGGTGAAGAGCAAAGTGAGGAAGATGAGCAAGAGAGTTATGGAGCTGTTCCTTACACTTTATGACACAAACAGAGCATACATCCTTAAACATTACTTACTTTAGACATGGTATTGGTGTTGTTTTATCATGATTGTTTATCACAGTTATTTTAATATTTTAAATGCCTCTAACATACTGAAATTCCAAAAAAAAATACACCTTGAGAGATGAAGTGTATTAATACAATTGGAGAAGATATTGTAGTCAATAATGTAAATAATGCTAAATTGGGTTCACTCGAACTTCAAGGATGGTAACATTATTTTTCTTTGATTTGTTACAGTGGTCTACATCAGGGTTACTAAAATCTACCCAAGCCATGCCATGGCATACCTTGAAACATAATCCAATCTGTACAGGCCCCACTAGACATTTACTCTCCAAACACAAACACACACATACATGTCCCTACAAATTTGGAAATATTTTTAAAACCTGCCCACTACCAAAGACCACATTTGAAGCTCTAATCCTGGAGGTATGCATGATGCATCATTTATACGTCCAGCAATTTGCATTTACATGTATTTTCTGGCTTTTTGTGTATAACAATTATGCATATTGAATACATTGGTTTTGTAATTAAAAACATGTATATATTTGCAAAAGAAATACCTGTGTTAGTCATGTTATTCCTGATCAAACCTATTTTGTTGCTTGTTTCTTGTTAATACCAATAATCCCAATTCGCATGTATAAATGAAATGATTTTCAGTGTAAGAATATACCATGCATGTGCATATTTATAAAACGCCACCCATCTTACTAAAAATTAATATTTCTAATGAAATTGTCCCGTAGCTGTTAAAAATGCAAATTGTTACCTCCTGTCACAAACAGTGTTCTCGTGAACTGCTCCAAAATCAAACAAAAAATTGACATCAGACCGTTCCACCCATGCGTTTCATTTCGCAGGGGACAGCGCTTTGCTGCCTCCTTGAGTCCGAAGATGCACGGTGTATAACATTTCACAGTACAGGAGGCACACAGACAAACGACGCACCGCAAAGTACATTGTTAGAATCCTCGCATTTCCTGCAACATTCAGCGTGTCCGGAAAACACACATACGTCTCGTAAAACAGCCGTCCGTGGAATTTCTGCGCGACTGCGGCATGACAGCTTCAGCGATTTAGAGGTATTTTGTGTTTCGCTATTGTCTTATAGTCATGCTTTGGTCAATTTTCTCGGTTCTTGTTACGAAAAGAACGAAAAGGCCGGAGCCGACTTAACCACTTGTATAGGTTTTAATTATTATTATTACTTTAATAATCAGACATCTGTGGTTTGGAGCATAATATAAAATGTTGAGCAGCAGTTTTGGAACAGGGAAATGGAAAAGATCTCGGCTGAAGTGAGGTTGTTTTAGTGGTAACGCTGAAGTGCGCTTTAAAACGCAGGGGTGTTCTCCAGGCAACGCAACGCGAAGCGCAGACCTGCCCGGTGCGCCTTCAACGCTATTGTATGGCACAGGGGCATAAGGCGTACTTGTGCAAACTCCACGCAAAAGGCTCGCAGGCTCTACATACCCGTCTTTTGTAATTTGGGGACAGTTGTCCCTACTAACGAAGGCGTTGTGCATGAGAAATAATTGCCCATAATTAGTAGATTTCTCATTTTACAAACATTTATTATGCAGTGTAAAGGTTTGCATACCAGTAACCGGCTCTGATGGCGAACAGTGTGCATGACTATATGTTACGAAAACATTGTCTACCTTTTGTAGGCCAGATATGAGAAGGGGAGCGCCGTAAAATGTCGAGAGGTTGATGGATGTGGATTGCTGAGAGCGGTCGGCGCTGATTTGGTAATCTTTGGAGCAGGAATCGCTCATCACCATGACCGGGTTCAACCAAGACAATGTTGAGGAATATTACGAAATCGGAGAAGAACTTGGAAGGTGAGTGGCTCTGGGACCTGGAAGGGTTCAACAAGATCAAGATCAGGTGCTGTTAGGGAGATTTCGGTGCCACAATATGCATTTAAGTTTGTAGTGAAAAGCTCTTTGTTTTGCAGAAATTTACACTGTCGCCGGTAGTCTGCCTTTTAGACGTGTACACACACACACACACAGAGACAGACAGACAGACAAAAGCACAACATAACATCAAAAATCAGTTGTAATACAAAGCAAATAAATTAATCATTCTTTTGGATGCTTGGCTATAAGAAAGACATGTTTGGAATTTTAGTAGTACAAAATAGAAAGATTTGGTAGATGTATTCAAAAAAACACCTTAAAGCATTTTATAATGTTGAAAAGAAGTGAATGTTCTCCCACAATCAAAAATATTTTACTACTCAGAGTCTTAATTTTGTTCATAACATAGAAGTGGCAGAAGTAATTTAGTTCAGACAAACAATACACAGATTTTGAATGGACAAAAAAAGTGAAGCTGTGTATTGTGTGGGCATTAATAGGCCTCTTCACTGTGAATGCAGTACAGGTAAATTTTCTGTAGCTGTTTGTTGTGTTGATATGGTTGCATGAAATGGTTGTTCGTTTTTTCACATTGGTCAAATGACAAAAAACCGAAAACGAGATGATGCCGGATACCATCACAGTACTGAGTGCAGATTAACGGGCCCTCGGTAAAGAACTATTAGGTTTGATGTTCAGACTAAGGTGTATCTTGTAGCTCTTCACTGAGCTGATTTTGTAACAACAAAATCTGAAACAGCATCATGTTGCTATGCCTATTCAAGTGAGTTAACCACCCTGGAGGATAAATATGGGGTCCTTGACCGATTTCAGTTTAGGCTGAGGAAGCTGCTTGGATGAGAAGTGAAACGTTCCTATCAAGAATAAAGAAGTCCAGTAGCCATGATTCAGCTTCCAGACAGTTCCACCTGGATGACTGAGAATCTTCATCAACGTTTAACATCGTTGCTAATTGTGCCAAAATTAACTCCAAGACAGATCTGTTCTTACCAGAGATTATCACGTTTGAGTTTGAGACTGATCCCTCATTGGTTTTATTGCCAGTGGTTGCATTTTTAGATTTTTTTTTATTATTATTATTTGTTGCTGTCGGATTACATACTTTTTAATAGTCAATACAGTGAAAATTTAAGATAATGAGACAGCTAAATATGACAAGCTGCTTGATCAGTGAAGGTCCCCCAGTTAAATAATCACAAGTATAATTGTGTTGGACATCATGCTGATGTTGAGATGCACACTGTGGACAGTGTCCTTGTTGACATTTGAGGACAGAATACTGATTTGTTATGGGTCATCTTTACTGTCATCTCATTTGAGTTGCTGCTGCATTTGTAGCTTATCATCATATAAACGGAGCTGTATGGATGTTTTTGTCACCTATTGAAGAAGCTAACGTGAACTGTTTTAAACTGACTGAGGTTTCATCAAATTGACCTACATGAAAAGCTCAAGTGTTAATTATAACCTTAGTTTCCTACTGTAAATCCAACATAATTACCGTGCACTACACTTATAAGCACATTGTTTACAAGCACAGTCTGTTTATATACATTTTGCTTATGCAGTCCTGTTTCCATTCAGGCTGTTTTAAAGGGCATGTAACTGTGTTTATAAGCACCAGCAATAAGCGAAGGTGCTGGCTGTAAGCATGCATGTTTTGGGTCACGTATGTGCATTACCATGCCTGCCCATCTCTGCCTGTAAGCATAAATATGTATAGCCAACAGGAAGTGTGCTTTATCCAACATACAGACCTTCATCAGCTGAAGACGTTGCTTACTTCGGAGTCTCTGACCTCCCCTCACCTTGATTTTAATGCTGTATAAGATTTAATAATGGCATGAGCAAATAAGCTCAAGGCACTGTCCTTAACTGATTGTCAATTTTTATAAAGAGCCAAAGCAAGTGAGATCTCGCTTGCTAAAGAGTTGCGGCGCTCATCCAAAGGTATAATTGCTAATTCCAAACAACCACATGGCTCGTTGGTGCTATGTTACTTAATGGACGCAATACAAATCCATATTTGTCATTAATAAGCAGACAAAGTTGTTTAGAAGACAGACATTCCCCATTAGATTTAGCCTGTAAGAGTTTGGAAACCAGCTGGTGTATTTCCTATAAGGATATACGTTAGACATTTTATCATTGTCAACTTGTGTTAGCTATACCAACCTTATAAGCATGTTACTGTTGAAAGCACAATGACTCAGTCCAGAAGGCATATGTATAATGAGTGCACTGTACGTGTGTACAAGTTTGATAGACTTTGTGCTTAAGGTGCCTTTCCTTTACATTTGGATCCTACTTATGTCGTGTTTAATCAGAGCTCCAGTTATAAATGTAGGTATTTAATTCCCTTGCTTGTCTGTAGGGATTCTGGGTGAGGATGTAGAGTTCAGTGTTATATATACGCTGCCCTTAGTGCTGGGTTTGTTTGGTTACCACACTGTGTGTACTGACAAACACGAGTTCAGCTGTGAGCTTGTGTTTCCCCCTTGTGAAAAATCCCGCAGGGCTTGGGGATTTGCTTGGGTGCTAGTTACAGCATAGTGAAATGTTGTTCCTACCTGTGTTCTGTGTAGCGTTTTCCTTTCGTTTATTATTTTAATTGCAGTCATTTTCCAAAAATACACGTATTTATAAATTGTTCCACTTTTAATATGGCCTTGGGTTTGAATGAGTTTTGGACGGTTTATGTGCTGGTGTTGATGTTTTCTCTAAGCCTGTAAATATCCATTTAAGACCTGAAAAAACCAGCCACACAAACATAGTTTCAAGTTTTTATTGTGTACCAGTAGGGACTGACATGGTTACAGACAATAATAAGCACATATACTTAATTTGATTATGTAAATCACTAAACTGTATTCATTAGTTTTCCATCTATATATTGCATAACTGGTTTATTACACTGTATGTGCTGCACAACTTTATTAACTTCTCATTCAGCATCAACCTCTCTAGTCTGCAAACATTGTGATTGAAAAGCTTTGGCGATGTATAAGAGAATGGAAAAGAGATTTAAATTATTTTGGCATAATGATGTAACACTGTTACTGGCTAGCCAAGCTGAAGGATCCACCTCTGCGTGTGTATGTGTTGTTGGTAGTGTAGGGTGACCTGCCTGTGAGGTTGTCCCTCGTGTTGTGCAGCCTGATGATTGTCCATGGCTCATTCTGGTCCACGTTTACTCTGTGTCTGATAACGAAATAGCTGGTTATGGGTCAAGGAAAGATACGCATGTTCAGCATGGGGTGATGTAGGACAATGAGAGGCATAGATATGGTGCTGTGAACAGAAGCACTGGTCTTGTTTTTGTTATATAGCTAAACTAAAGTAGACTAGGCATGAATAGTACCTGAGTGAATAGTGGAATCTTCAGTCTACATTTAGGTAATACCAAGGGGTGGGGTGCTTGCATGTTCAGTAAGATGTGTGTGGTTTTGTATACTCAGAGCCCGATAACTGAAGGCTGATTTTAACAGTTTATCAGAAGACCTTCTGTTTGTGTACTCCAGACTGTAAACATCTGTCAACACGGTGGATTAATCAGGTGCCTGACATTTTAATGATTTATTAGGGAGGAGGTATGGAAGTGATGTAAAGCAGTGTGAGAACTGGGATGACATGATCATGATTGTGTTTGTTAGTTCTGCTTATGGTTTTTGTGCACGTGCTTTTAATTTAGTCTACAAGTGCTAAAATCAATTGACCTGAGTGAAACATTGCAATGATCTTGAAGTATTGGTAATCTAATCTGTAACAAATGCATGTATTGGTTTATGTTCAACAGTGGGAAATTTTATCTAATTATGAACTGTTTTATAGTTGCAAGTACTTTTTGAAGATACCGTCTTAAAAGGTATTCATTTCGTAAATATCGAATGTCTGGTAAATATCGAGTCGTATTTTGTATCAGTTACAGATCCCTTGCTTGCTTAATGGTTGAACATTATGGATGTTTTTAATGTAATTTTCCAATATTGGCCTGGCCTTTGATTTGTAAACCACGATTTTCCATCTCTGTGTTATGATTACAAAAGAGAGGCACATGCCTTTGGCAGTGTTTGAAATACCATCATAGCACTAGCACAGAACATGGCACTACTAACAGCAGTGTATTACTTTAGAGAAAAAAAAATGTCACTACTTGTATTGCCTGTATTTTTTGTAAAGGACTAGGAGAAGACACATTTGCACTCTAATAATGCTATTCATAGATACAGTGTTTCCCACAGAGTGACCTACATTTTCCTTTCTGTTTTGTGGAAGTGTTAACTCCTTCAGATTTGATGTTGGTACAATCAAAGCCAGATAGAATTTAGGTGTCTGTGGTCTGCAGCTTACTGGATTGTCATATCCTCTTTGACTTTGAAGTGTTTCACATTCAATAGCGCACTGCTAGAATTTCAGTTTCATGCAGACATTTTTCCCCCTCCTGTAGGTATCTTGGCTTATTTACAGGATGGGCTCTCTGGTGGTGCTACATACATCTGTACTAACAAGTAGAAGGGCTGGCGTCTGGCATCTCAGCAGGACCTCATAAGATTCTGAAGGAGCTGCAATTCAGTCTTGCGGGGGCTGTTTAGGAGAGACCTGCTGTTGTCCCAGCATATGCAAAGAAATATAATAGGAATGCACATAGGTTTAGCCAGGAAAATGGCACAACAGCTCCAAAGTGCTTGCACTGAATTTGTATAGTGAATGTGAAATTGGTACTTAATGTCAAGCTTGTGTAGGTTTATATCTGGTGAATGGAGTTCTGGGTTCCAGCCTATGGCAAAAGTCATTTTCATGCAGACTTCTTGTATACACTGATTAGTGCAGGATGCGAATCAATGCTCATTAAGTGTTCTTGGAAATGCTGACTCTACAGCAAAGTGTACACTTTTAATAAACCATGTTTTTATCCTGTAAGTTAATAATTGACTGGTTTGTGTGATAGGCCTAGGTCTGCTCTATCCTGTCTGATGTCCCAGGTGCAGGGCTGAGCACTTTTCCAGGGATCGTCCTTGTTCTCTCTGTGTGGTGTACTGTACATTATGGGGTGTAAATAGACTTGGATAAAGAAAATAAAACCTGGTGATTATGATCACCAGTAGTATTTGAGAGGTGTGGGGCGTGTTCTTTTAATACGGTGTTTAGTCATTTTACCTTCTTGGTGTAGAGTTACTTAAAGGTATGTGCAATTAGAAAAGGAAATGGTTCAATTTCACTGCCTTTTTTTTGCCATTGAGGTTGTGGCACAAAATTTGCAGAATTGCTATAAATGGATGAGTGAATGGATGAAAACTGACACTTAACAAATATTCAACGTGTATCATTTATTGATGGAGGTACTGTTACAAGTGTGTGTGTGTGTGTGTGTGTGTGTGTGTGTGCACTGCTGTATGTGCACTTGAAAACTTAATAGGGGTTTTAAAATGTAGTGCGGAAGCTACTGTAGTGCATAAGAAATTACTGTTACTAGATAGTACGCATTTCTCAGTATGTTCTCAGTTATCATTTAACTTTTATTCAGTATGCGGGAATACCAGTTCTGCTTCTGTTGCTTGGTTACCGCCTGTGACAGTTTGCTGTATATTAAAGCCATTTCCCTGATGGCCTGTAGTGGAATGTTTCTATGTGCTTTCAGTTTAATAATTATTGATAAAATGGCTTTTACATGATCTGGCGGCCTTTTGTCTTGCGTGGTGTGGAGGAGCACTGACCTTTTTCTCATAGTACCCAAAAAGGGAATTAACATTGCGCTATGAAATCAAGGAACGGTACACAGTAAGATTGCAAAGTCATTATGAATGTTTTTACCCTTATCTTGCATCATATACAGAATGTGTTGGGGCCTCTTTTGAGTATTATTTGGAGAAAACAAAATCTACCTGTCGTTCTAGATAGATCACTGGTTTGTTGCACTTAAACACATAAGATCTCCCAGTAGTTCAGTAGTGCCTTTAGTGTGGTTGTAAAATCATAAATACCCCTTTATGTGACATTGGATGACCTTTTCAGCATTAGTGAGATTTGCCTAAAGTTTCCTCAGTTAATTACAAACAATGTCAGTATGCTAGTCTGCTATATTAACCGCATAGAAACCTCAGATAGTTTGGACTTTAAGAATGCTGGGTTCAACTGTGTGCCAGATGGCCTTACGCTCCACAAAGTCCAGTGGAGTTAAGAAGATATATTCGGAGCAGTTTTAAATGCACTACAGGAAGATTTAGAGTGTAGCCTAATCTTTCAGTGTTCCCTTCGCTTGTTGTAATGGCATTTCTGTGGTTGTTTTGCCTAACCTGCAAAATGCATTTTCACTAACAAAGCTCTTTAATCCGGTCTTCCACTTTTATAATAAATCTTTTGTTTGTGCTTGTACATATTATTTTCAAATTTGTATTACCATTCATCATATTTTTGTTGGCCTCACGCTTATTTCAACTATTATAATATTTTGACAACTTTCAAATTACTTGAATAAATCTTTTGTATTGTAAATCGAGAAAATATAAATAAGTAGCCATACATTCTTTGTTTTATGTAGAAATCAGCTGTGCTCTGAAGGCTTGCAAGTTACTTAATTTTTTTTTTTTTTTTGTGTTTATGCTGATTGTACTATGAACTGTTCGCTTGGGTCCCTCCATTTAAAACTCATAGTCATCCAAACAAATAAATGACTTGTAATTACGAGAAGCGGCCTTTCCTGTAAAATAAAATATAAATAAAATGCTCAACGTTACTGTGTCTCCCAGAACTACAATTACTTGCATGTGAAAATTCCCTACATGTGCTCTGGATACAAAATAACAATCAGACCCTTGCTCTGGGGAAATAACATAAAAGTATCATAATTGTCTGTTGGATTCACAGAGCTGCCCAAAAGTGTTTCTTCAAAGCAGCGCAGTACAGCAAATGGTAACATGCAAATCCATTCTGGTGTAAAACCCAGCGCAAACAAAGGAATTACACTCAATGAAATAGTAGCTCATCCAGTCATTGGCACTGATGGTGCCATCACAGTATTGAAGACATAGAAGCAAACTGTTCTGAAGGGAGATGTGAACAGCTCATTAAACGATCAGCACTACGTTCGCAATAAAGGCCTTCTTCACTAGTACGGCGGGCTGTGGACCAGGGCACCCACCCGTCACTGTGTCTGATTGCAGTTCAAGTCTGTAGTACGTTTGCTTGGGCGGGGTCTTCTGGAAAATATAAATTGCATAATAAGAAAGAGAAAGAAAATGCTGAAAGAGAGTGTGTGCCCTCAGTGTAAAACAGACTGCACTTCTGACCCTGGAGTTTATTTCCAGCACCAGATGAGGTATTGTAATGTTATTGATAAAACATTTTGATTACTTTTTCTGTAAAATATATTTTTAAGGAGATTGGGAACTGGTGATGCTGTGAGCAGTGTACGTCTTTGCTAAAAAGGCATCATCCGCAGCATCCCTGAACTCTAAAAAAGAGAGAGAGTGCCTGTCTCTGCTGAAAGCGGAGATTTACACCCTGGTGCATTTCCCACTATTTGCATGTGTCAAGACTATAAATAGTCAGGTATCAACTTCTAGAGAAAGCCCCCATTGTTTTCACACTGCTCTTCTCAATGTGCTAGAGTTGGGTTAGATGTTTTTGTTTTCTGTTTTAAAAATAATATTGTGGGCTTTAAGAAGAACAGTGACAGTCCTGCTGTATGGCAGTATCTGTTGCTGTAGTTGCTTCAAGGTGAAATGGTTTTAGCCCAAAGTAGCATATTTGAAGTGGTCTACTTTATGGAAATTTTTTAATAAAGCACTGTTTAGATGAAATCTGTCCTAAACTCATGAATAAACCTAAAATTTAATCAAACGAAGTCCTTGTGACCTTATGCTATGGGAAAATGATTGATTTCATTTTGAAATTAAAGAACGATTTCAGACGTTTTTGTCATTTTGAGCTCGTCAGATGACTTTGAGTGTGCTAACGAGATGCGGAGAGGGTGTGATGAGCAGCCTAAAGATTGGTGTACCTGCAAACACCAAGCAAGAGTTCTGGTATGACATCACCACTCAACCCCTGCAGTGCCAAATCAATTCCACTGGTTAGGTTAGTCTTATTCTCCTCACATCAAAATAATGCTGAAACAAGTTCTAATCTAACTGTAATGTGCCATAAGTATCACCATGTCAATCACAGTGTACACAGGGTCTGAAGAGGTTAAAAAGCCGTGTCTTGACCTTTTTAAGCTACCCTAATGGTTTGGAATCAGGTCAGCTCATAGTAATGACGCTTATAGAGTGGACCGTTTCTGCACAGCTGTGCTTATGTTTTGTAAAAGGTTTTTGATATTTTCTGTAGAATTTAATGTGACAGATGTTCTTCCAGTCCCATTCGTGTACCTGTCAGGAAAGTGGGTGGACAGAACATGGTCCAGGTTGCCGACGGTAATGGAAAAGCAAATAGAAGAGAACAAAGGTGTGCAGAGCTAGCCCACTGTCCAGCCAGCGGGTGGGGAAAAACTGTCGGCTTTTTAATCACTCCTCCCTTCACCTTTCGGCTGGCTGATTGTCAGCGAGAATCGGTTTCTTCGGGTAGGTTGCCTCATGTGGTGCACTAGTGTGGTCAACTTGTTTGGACACTGATCGACAAACGCCAGCTACAAGACTGCATCTCACATTTTTATCACACTATAACATTTCACTTTGTGTATTTTAAGGATTATGTGTAGTAGTCGCTTTTAAGGATTAGGCACACCATCACAGTTGCTTTTAAATATGCCAGTTTCATTTTTAAGTAGAAATGTCTGTCGTGTGTAAGATGGAATGTATTATTGCTTCATGCTGAAATAGTTTGTTTTCCATTTTAACCCTCACAGAAAAATCTCTCTATATCTCTATAATTGTTGGGAAACTTTTCAAACCAAAGGTGTTTTTTAAATTCAGTGTTATGAAACTTCTGTTTTTTTAATTATTTGACAGTCTGACATTCTTGATGAGCTTACCACATGTTTTTCTAGTTAAAAAAATAATTAATTCACTCACCATGTAAGATAAAGTGGCTGTTAGACATTTGACTGTCAGTAGTTTTAGCATGACGTATTTTGGTAATATCCTAAAATACAGTGTTGTAGCTGGTGATTGTCATGTTTAAACATCGCACTGATCATTTTAACAAAATGGGGTGCATTTGAATTTCTAGTGTTTGACTTTTACAGTGGGGTTATGCAGCAGATTGATCACATTCATATCCAAACCCTTTACTCTTAGCTTTTTTTTTTTTTTTTGGCTTGGAATGTAATCTTACACAACCCGTGACTGAGTGTTGCTGTCAGTGTCTCCACCCTTTATGGTTGTGTAATACAAGTCTGTTTTTTATTACACTCTGTGATATACGAGTATTAATATTAGACACCCTTTTTTATGTGTTTAATTTCTGGCACGGATTGTCAAGTGGGGCTCAGTCACAACACTCATTAAATGGCATATTTCAACAATTCTGGTAAGTAGATGTGACGTGATCATGGCCCAATATTAAAATGAAGAATAACAAGTAAAAAAAAAAAAAATGCTGAGGTAGTACCTTTTTAACCCCCCCCCCCCCAGCAGCAGCTAAACCTGCAGTCTGTCAGCAGGTCTTCACAAATGCAGATTCATTTGCCAAGGGCTCCTGGCAGCAACTCATGAGAGCCTATGTAATCCTTCCCCTTTAATCGCTTTGTTTCGATTTACCTTTACAACGTAATGGGTATTGAACTGCCGGGTATACCACACGCACACTTATAGTTCTGCCCCATCTGCGATGCACTACTGGGCTAATTCATGAGTGCATGCTCTGTAAGCACTGTGTTAACTGCCCTCCATATAGTACTGAACAGTCATATGCGTTGGTATATTTAGAAAGCAACACTTGTTTTGTCTGGACTAGTATAGGGGTGTAAGAATCTGTATTAACGGTTTTGTTTTCAGACAGTTTCCTTTTTGTGACAAGGCTGATGATACAGGGATTGGGAAATCATGCTTATAAATGCTATATTTCTTGTTGTTTGTGCTTTGTCATCAGATTGAATATTAAGTATCAGATTTTTTTTCTTTACTTTTCACCATATTCTGTCCTGTGACATTTCCCAAAGTGCCATGTCTTAAGTGCATATGTATGTTTATAATAAAAAAAAAAAAAAAAAAAAAAAGAAGGGTTATGTTTCCTGGGTGATCTGAAATATCATGTGACCGCTAAGAATGGGTAAACACTTTTATCCCAGAAACTGGTCTTTGGTGTCCAGTCAGTGTTTGTGGTGTACTCACCAGTACTCTTTGTTTTTCTCTTCTGAGTACCAGAAAGGTTTTTAGCGTACTGGCACCTCTCATAATGTCTGGTAACAGGATGAGATACACACGGAACACAAGGGGGCTACTGGCACCTGTTTTCTCGTACTTTAAGCACTCTGTCCATTTGATAGTTTTAATGCTGATTGTTGTTTTTGTGGCGAGCTGTGGCAGCAGTACAGACAGGTCTTTCCCCTGCTGTTGCTGCACAGTGCCTGACTGTGGAGGTTGTGAAATAACATCAGCTCATTGTAAAATCTTCCATTACAAACCCTTTTGGCACATGGGTGTGGGGTACGGGGACTGAGGCTGTTGTGGTTCACACACCAGTGACAACATCTTGAACCTTTTAACTTGTTTTTCTTAAGTTTTACCTATTTCACATTGCTTAAACAAGACTTCCTACTTTCTAATGCTACAAAAATTGTTTACTCAGTATAAGCTTGAGTCCAGGGTGTTCCAGTCCTCACTGAGACAGTTTCCTTGAAACATCCAGCACTTTCAGAGCATGTTATGCTTGTCTTAGGGGTTTCTTCTATCAAACGTGATGTCATTACGTTAAGTACACACCCCAGTCCTGAACAATCTTTAAGACTGCATTTGTCATTTTCTTACATTTATAGATATCTAGAAAACATTTATATCAATGGTTTGCTTTTTAATTTTTGTATAATGTTAATGCCCTATGAAGAAAAGAGGAACATATGAACAAATGTTCCATGTCTTGATTTAAAAATATATATAAATTTTTGTTGTACATGAAACTTAATCAGTGTTTCTCTAGTAAATGCGTAGGTCCGTCTTTGGACCAAGCGTTGCTGTGTGTGGTTTAATTGCAGCGATGTGCTGTCTGCCTAGACGACTGATGGTGATACATGCGTTTATGAAATGAGCCCCTCGGACAGGGGTTTCCTCTAGTTCATCCCCAGTGCCCACTTTAAGGGAACTGCCATTAGCCAAGCAATTAATCCACAACACTAACAGTTGATACACTTCAGCGGCATGGAAGCTGAGGTTGCAGGAGTAAAAAGACTGACAGGTTGATGTACATTTTTACAGTGTCTGGTTAAGTGTAGTGCAAAGTGTGGTGTGGAGGACCTCGCTGCTTCCCCCTGTCTTCAAAGATCCACATTTACATGGACAAGTTGGCTCCTTTGTCAGCCCGCTGCTGGGCTTTGTGTTTCGTCATTTGCATTGCACCCCGGACTGCGGTTCCCCGCAAGGACCGTGTTAAGGAATGGAGACAAAGAGCACCTGCTTAACACTGCCATGGTAACTGACACAGTGAAAAGGGAGTCAAGCTTAAACACATCCTCGCTGAGTCTGCAGTTGCTGGTGTGCAGCCAAACCCGTTTTTGTTTGCCTTCGTGGCGAACGTTGTTTTTTGGATACGTCTGAAGAAGTGTGGGTTCCAGAGCTTTGGATATGGACCAAGTAAAATGTTAGTGAGGATTTTGCAATTATTAGTTTAGGAAAGTGAGCATTTTTTATGGGAAAGGTGAAGTACTCTACATGGCACTGAAAAAGATTTGCTAAGCAGTGAAGTGTGCGTTCATTTAAATTATATGTTTATGGCTTATAACGACAGACCATGAAATAACATTGGCCTATATCTACATTGTGTAGAGTTATACTTTACAATTTAGAGGAAACAAATTATTCAGTTGTTCTTTTTCTTTATTATAGTGTCAACTTAAAATACATATGTTATTTACAATGTCTTGTTAGTCACAGAGATTAAGATCTTGAAGAGGCGTTAAATAACTGCCTCTCTTCAGTAGTCGAACTAAAAGTAGACTTTTCCATGGATACTGATCCTGAGCCAGTTTCCTTACAGGTTCCCCTTTTGTAAATCATTGAGCGTATTTGCAGGTCCTCAGTATCAGATAAAATGTAAATGGAGTGTCGTTATCACTGCAATTGGTCCTGGGTGAAAACGTCTAACACCGAGATGAATGAAACGCTGCGGCCGGGATTAGCATAAGAAAACAATCTCTGTTGAGGCCTTCCTTCCTGTCATTGTTTGAACACGGTTCTGTTTAACTGCACCCAGATTGGCCTCTTAGCTTCAGGATCCTCTGCTTAGATTAACACCAGCTTTGTGTTTTGGTTCCCTTTAGTTGAAAATGTCACACACATTTGTAAAGTCACCGCATCGTGTTTCAGGCTATTTTTTTTTAATAAACCCAGCAAATTTCTTTTGAACTTCTCTTTGAGATTTGTCTTTTGTCTTTTTTTTTTCCTCTAGTGTCCTTTTAAGGTCACTAGTGTGTGTGAATGACAAACCTTTGCTTTTTTTCTGCCAGCACTTTCAGAGCCATATTAAACACCTGTGGTTCAGATTGCCCATATTAAATAAAGCAGGCTGCGATGCCTTTTTTTGTGCCTTCCCAGGTGTCCTTGCATTTGTCACATTTGCATAATAAAGAATCTTGTCACAGAGTGTCCAACCAGATCCAGCCGGTGAAGAAAGGAATCACTGGTGGTATTTCTGTGAAAAGAGCCTTTTGAGCCAGGGTTAGATAACAAAGCCGCACAAGGGGTGTCCCGTGCCAGGCTGGAGTTTATCTGTGAACGCAGCTCGGGTTACTAATTCTTAGAAACCGAATTTTGTTTTAAATGCGTGTGGGCAGCACTGTCACAGCTTGCGTTCGGTCTGCGTTGCGAGTCGTGACTCATGCACTCTGGAACGTGTCAGGATGGTCTAGAAGCGTGTGCTTGTGTCCCGATGCGTGGTTTGAAATCCGTATGTTGCCGGCTGTCACGGGGCAAACCTCCCAGACGTTGGTTTCAAGGCTCCGTTGTGGAATTACAAGTTTTGCAAGGCTTCTGCTTTGCTTGCAGTGGGTTGTTTGTAGCAATATAGCTTAGATATTCTATATAGTTGACGTGATAAAAGCCACCGACGTGTCCTTTGTGGTTATGACTCTTTGGTAGAGCCAACCATGTGATCTGTTGTCTTCCAGCGGCCAGTTTGCCGTGGTGAGAAAATGTCGAAAAAGGAGCAGCGGCGTGGAGTTTGCGGCCAAGTTCATCAAGAAGAGGCGGAGCAAGAGCAGCCGGCGAGGCGTGACCAGGGAGGACATCGAAAGGGAGGTCAGCATCCTGAAGGAGATCGAGCACCCCAACGTCATCACTCTGCACGATGTGTTCGAGAGCAAGAGTGAAGTGATCCTCATCCTGGAGCTGTGAGTAGTGCCTCATCCAGGGTGTGCTCCGGTCACACCTGTATCCCACTCCCAAACTGCCAGGGTGTGCTCCGGTCGCACCTGTGTCACACTCCCAAACTGCCAGGGTGTGCTCCGGTCACACCTGTATCCCACTCCCAAACTGCCAGGGTGTGCTCCGGTCGCACCTGTGTCACACTCCCAAACTGCCAGGGTGTGCTCCGGTCGCACCTGTGTCCCACTCCCAAACTGCCAGGGTGTGCTCTGGTCGCACCTCTGTCCCACTCCCAAACTGCCAGGGTGTGCTCCTGTCACGCCTGTGTCCCACTCCCAAACTGCCAGGGTGTGCTCCGGTCACGCCTGTGTCCCACTCCCAAACTGCCAGGGTGTGCTCTGGTCACACCTGTGTCCCACTCCCAAACTGACATGTTATTACATCAGTCAGTCATCTTCTATACCGCTTCATCCTGTTAAGAGTCACAGGGAAGCCTGGAGCCCATCCCAGAGCACATAGGGCACAGGGCAGGGGACAGCCAGGGCAGGGCGCCAACCCACCACAGGACACACACACACACACACACACACACACACACACACACACACACACACA
>JABJVR010002352.1:6682-17522 GCA_025773905.1 Chitala chitala
TGTGACAGTAAAAAATAAACAGCAGCCGTCCAGTGCTGCTAAAAAGCTTTGAGCTGGATAATAAGATGTAGAGTGGGGAGTTGTCTGAATTACACTGTGAATTCCTCTGAATTCCTCTCAAATTCTTTTTTAAATTGTACGCTTGACGCAGATTACACAATGACCAAATGGCAGTAATAAACCAGTGAAAGTACTGGATGTTCAGTTAAGTTTTCCCTATTGACTGTTTTTGTAAACATACAGCTGTGTCAATCTGTAAAATGTGACCAGTTAACACAAGTCTATTAGCACATCGTTATGATGTAGAGCGAAAACTGTACAGCTGTGCCTATCACTAAAATGTGACCAGTTAACACAAGTCTATTAGCACATCGTTATGACGTAAAGCTAAAACTGTACAGTCACAAGGGTAAGTCTCACTACAGAAAAGCACTCTTCTCAAACAAAATGATGTAATAATTACTGCAATGATAAAATTGGTTTGCGAGGCAGTCTGTAAGCCCCCCCCCCAGCCCCCTGTCCATGTAAAGCAGATGCTCCACATTGCCCAAAGTAGCAGCACATGCCTAGATAGATAAACAGCTAAAAATAGACAGGCTACATTCCCCCGCTCTCCGTGTCAAACCAGCACCTTCCATGTCGCCCAGGTCATGGCAGACATGGGCTATGGAGCTGAGAATGGATGGGACTAGTATTGGGGATGCGCGGACGGGGGTGGTGAGATGCCAAAATGGGAAGAGAACTCACAAGTATAAAGGCAATGGGCTGAGAGAGGTGCTCCAGAGAGACCAAGGGTTTTGTTTGGTTATCTGTCACTACCTCTGTTTAACTCTGACTGTCTCTGGCTATCTGTTTACCCCTGGCTAGCTCCGCTTAGCTGTATCTACCCCTGTTTACCTCTAGTTCTGCCTATCTCTGTTAATCTTTGGTTACCTCTGCTCATTTTGGGTTAATTCTGTTTATTTTTGGTTAGCTCTAGGTATTTCTGATTAACTCTTGATCTCTGGTTAGCGCTGGTTTCCTACGGTTACTTCAATTTAACACTGGTTATCTCCGTTTATATCTGGTCAATACTGTTTATCTCTGGTTACCTAAACTCATGTAGTTTTTTCATTTAGCTTCCTGGATTAGAGGAGAGGTTTTACATTTTTACACCAAGATACACTAATGTCGTAAGGTATTTGTCGTTGTTTGCATTTCTACGAATTAATATGATAAACCAGTACAGAAAAACAAAACAGGAAGCGGGAATCTGCAACAGGTGTGTGGATTTGGCTCATTAACTTTTTATTTGTCAGTGTGCACGCTACTTCACAAATATGGAAATAGTCACCAGCAGGGCTGAAAGAAGCTGTGTGTTCTGTCAATGGGAGGATCCAAAGGTCTACACTGAACCAATAAATACAGCGATAAATGTGTACAGAGCCAATGGGAGGGGGCAAAGCACGTATTTTGTTACCTAGTAAAGAATTAAGAACTGGTTTAGTGAAATGCGATGGCTGGCTGGAAAAGGGACACTCCACGGTGACGGGCTGTACCGCAGACGTGGCCAGCTGAGGCTCTCGTTGTGAGATACTCGTGTCTGCAGGTACAGGACAGTGCTCAAGGCCAACGTGTGGCCCTGTGACAGGGAATGGTTGTTCTTATCTCCATGGACATGCTTCATCGCCAGTGGCAACAAAAGGCAGGGAATTTGCTGCTTCGCGGGCAAAAATCCAAACTCAGCTGGGAGATTGTTAAATGTGCATCCAAAGGTAATAATGAATCCCCAGGCTTCTGCATGCTGCTTATCCTTCACAGCATGGCGAAACAAAGCAGAACTGATCTACACACAGATTTTAGCAAGGCGTGCCACCTTGAAGGACGTACGTGATAGCATCAGTGCTGCTACATACGTATGATCAGATATCTCCTGCCTCTCTTCCTTCGAAGTAGGTCGACAGTGACTTTTTTATCAGAAGCTTCCCTGTTGCTTGGAAGGCTAGATGCCGGCAGCAGTCCTTCAGCAAATACTTGTTGTACAAACGTTGTGAGCTCAGAAACGACAAAGTGGCATCAATAATGCAGCGGCCAGCAGCCCAGAACGACATCCAGAAACGTGAAGCTCAGAAAGGCAGAAACGACACGCCACTTCATGCCTCTTCTGCAAAGAGCTTCAGGAGTGACAGAACATTGCAGAGGAGTTTGTGAAGACCACATAATGGCCCGGAGACTAAAATTTACACAAAGACTTATAATCGTTATGACATTATAGTGGCAATACCTGTATAAAAAAATCTGTTAATGAAGGCATTAAGTTACAGTAATTATGCTAAGAGACCTAATATTCAAGTAGGCACACCAGGACAGCAACAGCTTGGTGAGCACCATGACCTGCACATCAGTCACGGACAGCAGATAACCAAAGTCTACTGTTTGCCACATACCATGATTTCACTGAGACATGAGTAACACACTGAGTTCCCCTTTGATTGTGATACAGTAAGTTTAGAGCCTTGTGCACCTTCACTGCAAACCCACTGACATTTAAATCCAAAATAAAAAAAAACCTTTAATTTGCTCATTAAAATCTCAACAGGAAAGGAAGGACTGTTAATCCTCACACCTGCAGAAGAAAAGGGTTAAATGAAGAGTGTGGGAGCAGATGCCAGCAGTGAAAACCATGGGAAAGTAGCACAGACTGAGATCCTGTCAGAAGGCACACTGGAGAAGACTACAACAGTCTACTGCCTGCCATAATGACGATGCTGTGGACACCTTATGCCATTTCTACATAAAGCACCAATAGTCCACGTCTGTGATACCACCTGTTCGTGGCCTGGTGCCAGCCCATAATTAGCCTCCTTCATACCAAGGCAACAGGGACAAGTTGGCAGCTTTCTGACAAAAATGTCCCGTACTTTGACACAGGCATTTGGGAGAACAGCATGCTGACATCGAGGAGCCAATCAGAAAGTTCATCCTGCAGCTCCTGAAGCGATGGTTTAACTCACAGGCCTCTATCACACTGCAATCCCTCTCGTCACACCTTGGCAGGTAGAAGGAGCCAGAGAAGGTGATCTGCTGTCCAGTCAACAAGTCCACATCGAATCTCACCCACAGTGACTGACGTTGTGACAAGCGGTCCTCAGGTTATGAGTGGACATCATACTTGGCCTCCTCTTGCTTGTCGGAGGCAAGAACAGGAACTGCAGGAACAATCCCTGTGATCAGCAAATCAAACTGAAGATGGGAACAGCTACTGTGATCATCAGATCACAATCGGGTCAGAAACAGCCACTGTGGTCATCAAATCAGACTGAGGATGGGAACAGCTACTGTGATCATCAGATCACAATCGGGTCAGAAACAGCCACTGTGGTCATCAAATCAGACTGAGGATGGGAACAGCTACTGTGATCAAGCCACAGTGAAGACAGGAATGGTCACTGTGATCATGAAATTACACCAAGAACATGGGGTTGACACACCAACAACACCGAATGTTGAAGTACACTGTTACACTTGACTAAAAGGTGACCCTTTCTTACCTGACTTGACCGCAATCCCAACTAGCAAGACATGCTCAAAACCAGGACCTGAATGCGTGCAATCCTATTCCAAGAGTCTAAAAATACCACAGATCTGTGTCAGGGAGGAGGCACTCAAGCAGAGGAACACAGAAGATAAGTGGAAAGACATTCCAAGCCCATGCACACTCAACTGTCCACAGCAATGTCTGGTGATATCCATAAGCATCTGCACCGATGTTCACATTCACTTCATCAAGACTGGCTGTTGACACACGTTTGCCAAGGACTTGTACTTACATATTAATTTACTGTATGAGCTACATTAAACACATTTCTAGCTGCTCAGATGTAGCGTTTAACCTCTGAGATAATTTACATAATAATCCAGTGTTAATTATCAGAGGTTTTCCTTTTATAGTCAGCAGGTGTGAAACCTTTATCCTGTATTAAGACATATTCCTACCTCAGCACACTAAATTCAACTAGCAAACTAATAACCAGAATAAGCAGGACTCTCACTATGTCAGGAGATATGTTGGTGACACCTGACAAGAGCATGGAGTGGCTGGGTGTTCCTGAGAAAGAGTTAGGAGAACCTGAGGTCAGTCCTTTAGCACTACAGTCAGTGCTGAGCTTGCTGCACAAACACACTATTTGTCCAATCTTATTCTTTATTAAAACTTGTTCCGGTTTCTCGAGACAGATGGCACAGGACCCCTTGGGTTTACAATATGGGTTACAAGACAGTTAATATATAATAATTTACAATATGGGTTACAAGAAATTTAATATGTAATAATTAACATTTCGCTAATCTCATGCTGCAGCAGGGATGCTATGAAGAACTGAAAAAGGAAGGAAGGCCCTGACCAGGCCAACTGGAAATATCTTACATTGTGGAATTTATCACAAAAAACGGGACATCAGCTTGCAGACAGTTGTGAGGGAGTAGCTACGCAATCCCGAGTGAAGCTCTCTTACCGCCTGTTCTGGTTCCAACACAAATACGGTGTGCCTGCAGGAAAGCAATATTTAACTGTCCAATCTACCCAGCATCC
Organism: Chitala chitala; assembly: GCA_025773905.1. Lineage (NCBI taxonomy): Eukaryota > Metazoa > Chordata > Actinopteri > Osteoglossiformes > Notopteridae > Chitala > Chitala chitala. Next base: position 11,253 of record JABJVR010002352.1, read on the forward strand.
CACTGCAACCTTTCACCTCGGGTACACAGAGGAGGTCCACATATCGCTGTACAGCAAGGAGTGTGTTGGAAGCACATTTGGACCATCGTTTTGAACCATAAAGAGGCCATGGAAGCTGTGCGGTCTGCCTTGTACCTTGAGGTTTGTCTTCGAGCCACAACAGATGGGCAGAATTATGCACTTGAAAAGCCATTCTGCAGATATGTCTTTGCTTCTCTGCTGTAATTCTCTTTGGCTGTTACTGAGGGGGTGGGATAAGGGGGAGCGATTCTGGTCAGGACTTCACAGCACATCACCATACTTACAATGGAAAAGAACACGACACAGCAGCAAATGAAAATACACAACGAGCGTTTGATTGATTTAAATTTCCGCACACAGACAGATGGAATCCGGGAACACAGGGCTACAGACATGGCAGGAGTGTAGCCCTAGGGCAGAACCGAAGATCTGGCAAGCCGTTAGTCCAACAAGGCCCATATGACTGTATGCTATTCTCCCTGCTGAACACTGCTGTCATGCTCCTGTGTTACTGACATCATGGACTTGTTGCTTGTCTGCTCAGTATATGGCAGGACATGGTGAGCCCAGGGACAGCAGCTGAATGGGTGCGTTCACAAATGGCCATGTTGCAATACACTGCATCACAAACACTGACACCTTCACTCTTACTGGCGGATCGCCTCTGTGCACATTCCAAAAAATGTAATCAGCAGTAGAGTGTATTTGGCAATAATAACTGAAAAGTGTGATTTCATATGCTAAAATTGTGGACTAATCTGTAAAGGGCTGATGTTAAATACAGGGATTTGACATCAGACATCCCCAAATGCAGGCTTAGCTTCCAACCCTAATACTGTGGCCCTCCGAGCCAGTCGTGTCCTCACAGATAAACCAGGGCTTAGCATTAGCATTAGCTGCTCTCTGCCCTCAGGAACTGCTTGTGAAGTTTGCATCAGTTCCAACACAATGCTATTCCACTGCTGCCTGCAAATGGTCACCAGAAGAGCATCTTTTCTAAACAACTGTTTCTCACCATTCTCTCAACTGTTCATCATCTTAGATTCCCATATTTTCTGAAATGTTTTGGAGTTTAGCCTACATGCTAACCCTGTGCTTCTGTCTTGCTCCCAAGATCTGAGTAAACTTGATGCTGTACTCAGTGCTCTGCAGAATAGAGAACAGCGCTGTACTCAGTGCTCTGCAGAATAGAGAACAGTGTTGTACTCAGTGCTCTGCAGAGTATAGATTAGTGTTGTACTCAGTGCTCTGCAGAGTATAGATTAGTGCTGTACTCAGTGCTCTGCAGAGTATAGATTAGTGTTGTACTCAGTGCTCTGCAGAGTATAGATTAGTGCTGTACTCAGTGCTCTGCAGAGTATAGATTAGTGCTGTACTCAGTGCTCTGCAGAGTATAGATCAGTGATGTACTCAGTACTCTGCAGAGTATAGATCAGTGATGTACTCATTGCTCTGCAGAGTATAGATCAGTGTTGTACTCAGTGCTCTGCAGAGTACAGATCAGCAAGAACTCTTCTACTCAGTGCTGTGAAGAAAAGGTCAGTCATTTCTTCCTGCCTGCAGAGAAAGGCCTTCCTTAAGAGCTGTACTTAGCAAGGCTCTGAACGCATGTTCCAATATAAACATCAATGAGAGAGATGAAGGTCAATGCTCTGCTATGTCCTCTTCATTCAGTCAGTTTTAAGAGCTTTTATGGAGAAATATTATACGGTGTTGTGTGAGTGACAAAGGGTCGTACAGCACAGTGTGCCACTAGTAATGCAATGAGATGTTAAAGTGAGGATGTAGAAAGGCAGAGGCGCTTTCCTGCCACCATGTCTGTGCTGCACGTCGTGGTATTTGTGCTAGAGCGTGAGTGGCCGTCGGAGCTGTGAAGCTGTGTGAGGAGTCTGTGGTACACAAGTGCACATGTTGGAACCAGGCCACTGTGTTCTTTACCTCCATTCAAGGGCACATAGGATACTAATACAGGCCATGTGAGTTCGTGAAGGTACTGAGCAGAGTGTCACACCACTGGGACACCCAGTGGTCTTCTGTTACAGGGAGAACTGGCCTAAGACAATGTTCGTGTTTGGAACAGCATCAACCATGGGAGGAAGGCTCACATAAGGGCAGATAACTCTGTAAAGCCCTTGGATATAGTGAGAACACCTACAGGAGAATTAAGACCACAGAGATGTGTACACTCAGAGGGCGCCCACAGACAACGTGAAGCATTACACACTGCGGTGGACAGCCTCTTCTACAGGTTATTTTAATCACAGCTTTGCTCTTTTTGGTCCTGGTGCCTTTCAGACGGGTGTGACATGCATATGCTCATCAGTGTGACGGCTCTCCAATTATAGGTACGTCACTGAAGTATAACTGGCAGAAAAGCATACAAATGTTCCAAAACCCTGAAAACAAGAGAAAAAGTCATTTCCTCGACTCATAAATATATATGCATTTAGCCAGCGGAGCACACCAAAGCCACAAAGGAATGAAAACAGTACCTGAATCACTGAGCAAACATAAAACCTTTTCTGAAGAAAAAAAAGAAAGTCAGCTGTAATGGATTTCGGTAAGGAAGAGTTTGTTGATCAAAGTCGATCCTAACCGAGCTTCGCTCTGTGAAGCGAGGCCCCGTGAGAGTTACGCTCTAAAAAACGGCTCTCACACACTCCTCAGCTTTGCCTTCCAATGTGCTGGAGGCTCCTGAGAACGCTTACAGAGATGTGCAGATGGGAAGAGCAGTGGGAGAAGCCTTTCAGAGAACCCTTTATTGGCTAATGGAGGGCAATGAATTTCGCCAAGGTCACAGTGAGGTCACACAGTGGTAAACAGACCCACTAGCAACCCTTACTGGTGTATGTTGTAAGTCACTTTGGGTAAAAAGTATCTGCAAAATGAATAAACGTAAATGTCAAAGTACGCACCCTCACTGACTGTTTCTCTTGCACTACCATCCACTGCAGTAAGTACACAAGTCATTGCTGGCCCTCCCCTCACATAAATCAGCTGGTAATTACATTCAATAATTAGCAGACTGAAAATACATCGAGGCAAACAGATAAGAGCTGGATTTGCAGCAGATTAAGGGCAGCTTAGCCTGTGAAACAAATATTTTGAAATATTAAACAGAATAAATATTGTGACAGGATACACAGAAACTGCAAAGTATAAAACTCTTGTTTAAACACCTTGTTGAGATCAAAGCTGAATTGCATTAGATAGCAACAAAACAACTGTAACAAGAGGATCTACATTTACATTTGGCAATCAGCCACCGGCGTGCACTAAGGCCTCTCGCATGCTTAAACATGGTGAAACCAATGACTGGGATACACCCATACAGGGAACTTTGCTCAGCCAATTCAATTCTGAGGAAAAACCTGAAAACATTTTATGTTTTAACTTGTAATGGCCCTGCTGCGTTGAAAACAGTTCTGATTTCTACACTTTCTCACAAATGTTGAACATTTTTTTGACAAACATACTTTTTTGTGTATGTCTATGAATAAAAGACATTCACTAACAGCACAATTTGCAGATAAAAGCATATTGCATTGCTCTAATGAATTAATATCAAAATGGATAAAATGTCAATTAACAGACCCAGCACATGGTAACAGCTTTCTTTAAAATACAGCTCCTCTGAAAGCATGTAGGACCCTGCCTATAGAGGTAAAGCCCACAGGAAGAACATGACAGCGGAGAGGCTTGCTGTTCTGATGCTCGGAGATACACTGAGTCAGAGATGCAGGCTTTCACAAGCCCCTCCATCTGCAAGCGCCACGTCCTGGAATCACCTGTCTCTCTAAAGACAAAGTGAATGCTGATGTACATCTAATTATCTTTACTGACTGTTAGAAAACTGAAAGACTGTTAGTCACTTTAAGTAGGTAAATGCATTTAATAACAATAATGTTCATTATGACAATGGTCTTTTTGTTACCATCATGATTATAAAACTTAACTTATAAAACAACTCATTCCGTATGTTCGTAACACAATCCAATGTAAAAATAAAGGTGCAAGGAAGGAGACTGTTCATTGGACTGGTACCTTAAGAAGGCTTGTCAAATCAGGTGAGTCCAGTGCAGCCCTATGATATCAGGCACCGGTGTGGGTGAAGACAAGGCACTTTCTGAAAGGCAGGGTGGGAACCCAATAGCCTGATGTTATGCCTGTTTATATAACTGCACTTCTGACAAGTAGTCTCAGCTGTGATTGTTTGAAAGGGCCTTCAAAGGATAAACTCTAATTTTTCCTTAAACACTGAGGTGTTTTGTCAAGCCCAGTGTTTAGCCTTGTGTGGCTTGATTGTTAAGACGTACATGTGTGAGCCCAACAGATGTTGTGCACAGAAACACAAGGCAACAGTAATTATTACAAATCTGGCATATGCATCACAGTGCTGCCCAAACTCATTTGTATCCCAATTAAGGGAAAGACAATTAGCTTGCTTAAAAAAACCCATGTGCAGGAAAGCAGACAGATTTAGCACTGAGCCGTAACCCTGAGGAGGAAGCCAACTGGGTTCTGATGTGATTTTTAAGTACGGCATGCAGTGGACCTGGTGAGGTCTGTGAACACCAGTGAGTTACTCATCTCTGCTGGATATTAAACCATTCCTGACCTCCTCCATGCAGTGTCACTGTAACATCCCCATAGTCAGCACAGCACAACAGCCGCACATCCTTTGCCCAGAGGTTGCTGTGGTAACTGCTTGGGTGGGGCCTCTTAAATACAACAGGGTGGTCTGGCAACTTGATTCAGTGGGAACATAATCATCTTACTTATCTGTGAGTACAATTAACACTGGTCTATTGTAACACTGACCTAGTGTAATTCCTTTACATGGAACAGCAAACTGAGAGCCACCTCTTTGGAGATCAGTGTTGAACCAAAAGACAAAGATCAGTAGTTCCAGGAGGTTTGTGATGGACATGGCAGTAGATGCTGGAGAAGGTGGAGGGTCTAGTGACAGTCGATCTACCTCCATTGTCTCATCTTTGCCCTTATAGCATGGCACACTGAATACTGCAGGAACATCAGGCATAACTCATTCACTCATACACTGTAACTTTACAAGGAAAGAGAAAAATACTGCAATGACTTTGTTGTCTCATAACTGGCTGCAACAGTCAGACTCATCTCTAAATATATTTGGCACAAATCTCACACCGCAGCGTGAGCACATGTTCACAGGAACCCAGATATGAATCATTTTTTATGCTAACACATATCCCGTAATAGCATTACTGGCACTCAAACAATGTCCATAGCTTTTGTTTTTGTCTATGTTTGAGACAGGGATTCTCCTTAACTGATACATAACTGACAACAGCACAAGGGCTGTTTGTAAGGCAGCGGCCAGTTCTTTAATGAATATCACCAAAAGTCACTTTAAAAAACCACACGTGTTGACTCACCCAGAAATGAACCAGCACACAGGCCCACTCAATTTGGCTCAAACACTACACAAAAAAATCAATTTCAGAATACATTTTTGAGCATATGCTGAATTAGGCCCAGGTCTGAAAGATGAGTAATATGTTGTTTTTCCCCTTTCCTAACAGCCCCTCCTTGTGTGCTCTTCTTGACTGGAGAGCTGGGAGCTGTCATAAGGTATTCCTGAAGGCTCCAGGTCTACAGGAGAAGGCTATTAGTGCTGACACACTGAAGCACAGTGACCAGAAATGACAGTGTGACAGTCCCAAAAGCTGCATGAGGGTAGGTTTGACTCTGTCGTAATGTGGTGAGGTCACTGCCTGCCAGTAATCCATCTCTGTCCTAATATGCTTCACTTATCTATCGATGGGGGATCTTTTGTCTCTTTCAGGTGAAATGGATTCCTAGATCTGCGCAGAAAAATTTGTGCTGCTTCCATTTAAGTGGCCAGTGTGAAGGGTGAACCCAGCCCACATTGGGCTCTGTGGTTCCATCGTCGGTAATGCAGCTTTTCCTCATAGCCACGTGGCCTGGCAATATAAATTATAACTCGTCCGTCAGTCCAAATCAGCCAGAAAGCAGAAATAAGCAAGAGACACAACGCCTGAAGGAAAACAAATTCTTCACAAGCTTCCCTATACCTTTGAACTACATCTCTTGCTGTTTACAACCAGACCTTAAACACAAGATAGCTTTAAGGCCCCCCCCCCCCCCCCCCACCCAACCCCCCCCCAACAACAACAACCCCCGCCTTGTCAAAAAAGATCAAAAAGAATAGAAAGACAAAAAACACAAACAACGAGTAGCGCCCACAAG